>JAVTVY010024763.1:0-91206 GCA_036873755.1 Hanleya hanleyi
TTAGATACACACTGAAACCCCAACTTAAATACTACGCTCACAAACCACATGAATAGATGATGGTATGTTAATTACATAATTCACTTTCGTTTATTTCATATGTATACCAATTTAAGACACTATTTCTACGTAGAATCCCAGGGTTCGCTGGTCCCTCAAAAGAGATTTTTTTTTGCTGGTTACATCATCCCAGGAATGCATGCTAAGTATATCTACGGGGTCCGGGGGCATGCCCCAACCGGAAAATTTTGAATTTTTACGCTCGATTCCTGCATTTTAGCGTATTTTAATGCTAAACTGGGGTTTGATATCTCACATAATTTTTGTATTTCCAATCTACGGGCAAAAAGGGGGGTGCGTTCGCACCACACGCACCATGGGTAGCGACGCCCTTGTACCGTATATTACCTTTTCATTGCGAGGTCTTACGCAAAGCCTTACCGGAAATGTTTTCCATGTTCAAATCCATCGAATGTTAGAAAAAAGGGAATAGATAATCTGGTCCACCTATTTATACCAGGCACGTCCACTTGTAAGTCTAGTTGACTACGGCCATGTAGTTCATGTTGCATTACGTTAATTTCACTATGAAAGGAATGCATTGTGAAAAGCGTCTGCAACAAATTTAAATTCGAATTTCAAATTTCAAATTCGAAATGATCTAAAAATTTGAAATTTTAAAATTAGAATTTGAACTTTTTTGTTGATATCTTAGAATTTCAATTTAAAATTTGAACTTCAATTTAAAATTTCAATATAAAATTAAATTTAAATTTCGTTTAATCAGTTTGTATGAGAAATTTGTCAGCCAGTGAGGACGGAATTCTATTCTCAAATGGCTTGAAATGCTTGTTTCATTTGCAGGGTAGTGGGAAGTGGGATAGTTGGGGTTCGTTCAAGCACTTGAAACTAACACCCCTCCATCTGGCAATGCCAAATGTGTAGGAACATTTAACAATGAACTTCCGTAAGAATTATCCTTATATATTTTATACTGACTTTCCTGAACGAAATAGGACACCTGTTGTTCATCCGACCTTAATATCAGAGATTCAACTGTTTACATTTCCAGAACAACAGGTTACGACCTGTGTTAGAGACTCGCGCGCAATTGCAATCACCAGAAACGTTCGCTGAGAACGGACGATATAAGAATTTTACAGTTAGAGAAACTGAATATGTATTCATGTCTTCGTTACGTCTCATATATTTTTTCACCATCCCGAACTTTTGCCACAAATTCTCCAGTCCTACTTTACCAAACAGTCTAGCGTACCTTATTGTCGAACCTGGGAAACGTTACTCAACCCATCTGTCGATTCAATTTATAGTTTTGCACCTCTGTTACAGGACCTCGAGAGTGAAACAAAAGGCCCCCATCAATGAAAGACACTAAATGAGCATCAGTAATCATATTTAAGCTCAAATCTGATCTTCTAGCGAATTGATGCGTGGCAACGACTGCCTCATTCTCGCAGTGCGTGAAATTGCTAATTCTTCAGCCATATTGATCTTCCCATTTCTACCGATGCCACGTTTTTGGTGTGAGATCACGTTACTGGGACAGAACAGGCCCTTTTTAGTTTTATTCCCGCCAAATGTTATAATCGGGCTTACTACTACTCCAATATATTCTAAAATAGGCATTGGTATGTACTGCACATTGGACTACATAAATTATTCAAATCAAATAATAATTCGCGATGTTCTACTGCAATGGAAGCTAAGAATCTACAACACACTATGACGGGATTAAACGTGATACGAATTGGTTATTGTTCCGAAATACGTGATGAATAAACACAAATTGTGTTCAATGTCAAATATGACGACTGACTGTGATATACTTATGATATGTTACTTACATTCTCAAACCTTCACACCTATATTGTATTCATTTCCTACCATTGTACAAATAGTATTTGTTTCAAAGCAAAGCCAACTGTTGGCATAATAGTAACAAGAAGAAGAGCTAGCCAATGTGCCTTGATGTATTCCTTATTTTGACAGCCAAGGCGGACATAGATGTATCTGCAAAATTCCAAACTGATGAACCCCAACTTGAATCTAGGTATTCTGGGACTTTTTGTTTGAAGGAGGCGGGGGGGAGTTAAAACAAAAAAATATTTTGTATTTATTTTTAAGATCAAATTTCTTCGAATATTTCTCAAGTATTTGAAGTGGATGCAAGCATGAAGCATTACGGTGCAAGCATGTAATGTCAGACCTGACGGCTTTCTTCCGAGGTTACCATCCTCTGTCCGTACTTAAATGTGCTGGTTTTTAACCAACGAGTAGTAGGGAAAGGTGATTTAACAGCCCATTGACCTCAAAAATTTGCATAATTTGAGGCGGAAACGAGGAGATGACAGCCAATCAGAAGCGAGTAAAATTTGACCTCAGAAATTTGCATATGACGTCACTGGCTCGGCGTTCTGTGGATGTGTGTGGTCAAAATGGCGGCATGTGGTGGTCAAAATGGCGGCATGTGGTGGTCAAAATGGCGGCATGTGGTGGTCAAAATGGCGGCGTGTGTGGCCAAAATGGCGGCATGTGGTGGTCAAAATGGCGGCGTGTGTGTGGCGGCTGTTGGGAGGTGGGACCAAGATGGCGGCGCAAGGGAGCAAACGAGGCGGTGGGGAGGTCACGGGGAGAAAAACCCCTCACATTACCCTAAAAAAAACCTCTAAGGCATATAATAATAATAAACATAATCTATAGGTGTTGTACCATGTTAATAGGATCAGTCTAGCATCTGTACCACCCTAGGGTCGAGCTTTTATTGTCCCGTGTATCTCCGCAAGAAATCAACAAACAAAATGGCGGCTCCAGGATGGTGTGGGGACGCCCTTTCCACATCACGGCGTCCATCCAAACCATAGCGCCATCTGCACACATTGACGCAAGGGAGACAACTCGTGTGGACCAAGGGTATGGAAATAGACGTTTTGGAGCTAGGGGAGTTACTCATGGTCCAATGGGGTCATATGAGGTATCAAAGTGAAGCTTATCTGATGGGCTTGGTGTGGGTTTGAAATAATGGCATTCTGCGCATGCGCGGTGGCCCAAGGGTATGGAAATAGACATTTTGGAGCTAGGGCAGCCCCTAATGGTCCAATGGGGTCATATGAGGTATGAAAGTGAAGCTTACGTGAAGGGGCATCTGACTGGACTAGCGGCTTGGGCGTTGTTACCATTTTGCGCATGCGCGGTGGCCCAAGGGTATGGAAATAGACATTTTGGAGCTAGGGGAGCCCCTAATGGTCCAATGGGGTCGTATGAGGTATCAAAGTGAAGCTTATGTGAGGGGCCATCTGATGGGCTTGGTGTGGGTTTGAAATAATGTCATTCTGCGCATGCGCGGTGGCTAAAGGGTATGGAAATAGACGTTTCGGGATCTAGGGGAGCCACTATTGGTCCAGTGGGGTCATATGAGGTATCAATGTGAAGCATTCGTGAAGGGGCATCTCACTCGACTAGCGGCTTGGGCGTTGTCACCATTCTGCGCATGCGCGGTGGCCCAAGGTTATGGAAATAGCCATTTTGGAGCTAGGGGAGTTACTCATGGTCCAATGGTATCATATGAGGTATCAAAGTGAAGCATTCGTGAAGGGGCATCTGACTGGACTAGCGGCTTGGGCGTTGTCACCATTCTGTGCATGCGCGGTGGCCCAAGGGTATGAACATAGACGTTTTAGGCTCGAGCGGGGTTTCTCATGGGCCGATGGGATCGAGTGAGGTATCCATGTGAAGCCTAGGTGAGGGGGTTACACTAGGGTGTCGTATCCATTCTGCTGCGCAGGTCACGTGGGGGTTGTCACGTCACTTCCGGTTGGGGTGAATGGGGCGTGACCTTGGGTACATGTCTAGACTTGTTTGTGTGTGTTGATGTACTGGGGGGGTTTTCCCCCACAATGGCGTTCACCTTCGGACGTGGTTTGGTGGGTCTGCGCAAGTGTGTGACGTGACTTCCGGTTTTCACTAAAACTACCTCCAAACCCAGAAGAGTTCCAACGTTCAACCCTCCGCGGTATTTTTCCGCCCCCGCCCCGGCGCCCCGCAGCGCGCGCGGGCTCTCCGGCCGCAGCGCGCGCGTCATCCCCGGCAGTGCCCGCGCGCGCGGGTCCAAAGGTCAAAGGTCACCTCCAGGTCAGACGGTCCAATATGAATAACGACAAGTTCAGCAATGTTCATACAGTTTATTATCCCCAATGTTACATCATACCCAGGCTGGGGGAGCCGCCCTGGGTATGTTTAGTATGTTCACAGCAAAACAAAATTGAAATATCAAACACCATGCTTTAACGCACCGTCACATTTAATGTTTACTGAGCTCAAGTCAATGATCAGCATGTAGACATAGAGAGTACGTACGACATGTTATGGTATTCATCAGTGCACGAGTGACGCATTCAACCCATGGCAGTGTTGTATCACCTTGGTAAGGAAAAACGTAACATTGGTCACCCTCTTCACCCTCTTCACCCTCATCCAATTGTTCCACTTGGTCCAGCATCATCTCTAGTGACCTCCGGTCATTGATGGTACACGGTTGGTCGTACACTGGGTGGAGGGCACTGGAATAGAAATAGCGCAATTGACCCGTCATCTTATGGATAAGATGTACCCAAATGCTACATTTAATGTGAAGGCCGTATGTTGGTCATTGAAGATGGTTTCCACGTAGCTGCGTAGACGGGTGAGCTTGGTCAGTGGGAAATTGTAGATATCTTGAATAGGGCGATGACGGTGGAAACAGTGCCGTGTCATGGTCCAATGGCGCCGAGAGATGTCACTCTCTGGATCATATTCGGGTAAGAGATCGCTAGGAACATTTATGGGCTCGTCCAGAAAATGTTCGATGTATGGCGTATGACTCGAAACCGTAACGGTGGGGTCCGGTTGGAAATCCAGGCTCTTCCCAACTGTGGGTATAGGCGGGCTCTCCGTCATCGCATCACCAGTGGCGTTCGTCTCCCCGGGCTTATCTTCACTGGGTCTCACCTTCCGCGGCTCCTCTTCAGTAGGAAGTTGTCGCCAAAACCGTGGAGACGGGACATGAATCAAACGCTGATGCCGTCTTAACTGACTGCGTCGTTTGAAGAGTTCACCACAATCCTTAGATTGTTCCGTGGCGCCCTCGTGGAATGAGCGTTCGTGGCGCAGTAAATCATCCTCCCGATTAAATGACCGTGCGCAGGTTATACAAGTATACCGTGCATCGTTGTGGGTGGAAGCCTCGTGGCGTCGTAAATTATCTAGACGAGTAAACTGCTTCTGGCAAGTTGTGCAAGTGAACATCTTGGTGGTTGATAGAGTGTCTGATGAAACGGCAAGGCCGCTTCCCTTTTATAGCACGCTAGCTGGTAATCTATTTTTAGCACACTCTACCCCAAGTGGAGGATCGAGACTGGTGTACTGGTGTACGACTGAGCCGCATTGCGCAGACGCGAAGTACCCGGATGATAGACACGGACGTCACCGATCCGAAAAGACACGGACTTTACCGAAAATACACGGACTTTAACGAAAAGACACGGACGTACCCGAAAAGACACGAAGGTGAACGCCATTGTGGGAAACCCACACAGACAGGTCAGTACATGCATTCCTATGATGTTCACGCATAATAAAAAGGATTGACCTGTAATCTGTGTTGTTGTTGTTGCTCCCTTTTTTGGACTAACCCATCAGAATAGTACGTATCACGGACTACACCCGTAGAGCTACATCTGGTCTATAAAACACGTCTCTCTGGATCCCACACTTTCATTTCTACGGTTGCAGAGCCATGACGGAGATCCAGCCCTGTGCGACTCGCATTTTACAGCATGCCACCGCGGTGAATTCATTCACGGGTTACCGAGCAGTGGTCCGGCCCATGTTTGCAGATGGCGATGACAACGAGGGACGACGCCAGATCCTGAACGAGTTCACAGAAGCGGTCCTCCACAGAGTGCACTCGATGGAGAGGCGTGCCATCACTCACCACTACTGGACTATGACAGCCATCCTTGATGCTCGGGCTATGGACCAGGAGCGCTCACGCCGGAACCAGCGCCGGCTGGTTGGCCTCACACTAGTCTGTGCCCTATTGACCCTGGCGCTGTGGTATTGACAGTGGGACTATAAATACGAGGGTCAGACAGAGTGTGTGTCATTCACCGATCGTCATTGGGTCAAGCATGTCACCCGCCCTACGAGCCATCCTGCCCCTTACACTCCAGGTGGGGTTACACGTCTATGAAGATAAAGTCACCCTCGTGGAAGACCGTGGAGATGTTTGCTGGTCGGCCGCTGAGACCGTATCGAATACGGTGACGCTACACCGTGACGGCTGGACCAAATTTAAACGGGTGTTGAGCGGCGAGCTCGACGGAAACCTCATCCACATAGACAATGCCATCTACGTATACCGTGGACCATTCTTCCCACGCCTGGGCCGCTACCAAGACCCTACGCGAGGCTTCACCCTAGTCCCCGATCTGTGGACAGCCTTGGAGAAAGTGGACCAGCTGTTTACACCGGACGAGCGATCATCAGACGAGTTGGAGTGGGCTCGTGCCCTGAGAGAAGCGGCGGCAGAACCCAATGAACAACTGTCTAGCCATGAACCCGACGACGACGATGCCATTGATTAACCGGCTAGACTCAGTCAGCCCAGTGACATGACCACCTGATCCTTTGATCTCACGGGGTTGTCCCTATAAATACGGGAGACAGTCAACTCTGGTACCATTCACGTACTGACCATGGCGGAGCATATAATACTGGCGTATCTCAGCTTGACCCCCGAGGTTTTCCTGCACGTGTATGCGGATAAGGCCGATATCATGGAGGAGGTGGGAGACATCTGTGATGCGGACCCTACACAACCGTGCCCGGCTCACATTCGTCTGTCCCGAGAGGCTGGACCAAATTCAAACGGGTGTTGTCTGGTGAACTGGACGGCGATCTCATCCACTTGTGTCACGATGTGTACATCCGACGCGGCCCTTTCTTTGCCCAATTGGCTCGGCTATATGGGGGTACAGTGCATTTTACCCTTCACCCTGATCTATGGTCTGCATTGGAAGATGCCGTGGTAGATGTGGATGAAGTGCTTATCAAGCGGTCATCAGACGAGTTGGACTGGCCATTTACCATGGACACTGTGGAAGCCAATGAAGAAAATCAGAAAGAAACTCCGGCCCAAGATATACCCGTTATAAATAAACGATAGAGCCAGGGTCCATCATCATTGTGCCACCATGAAGCGCTGGGAGAAGGTGTTGGATAACTTATACTACAGTCCCGACAGTCCGGCGGCCTATAGTGCATTGTCGGCTCTCTATCGAGCGACCAAACCTCAGGGGATACAACGTGCCCAAGTCCGAGATTGGTTAAGAAAACAAGACACCTATACCTTACATCGAGCTGTCCGTCGCCATTTTCTACGGAACCGGGTCATCGTGGGAGGAATAGATGCCCAGTGGCAAGCGGATTTGGTCGATATGAGGGCCTTTGCCAAACACAACGATGGGAATCGGTATATCTTGACGTGCATCGATATCCTATCCAAGTATGCGTGGGTGGTACCCATCCGGACGAAAACGGGGGCGAATATCATAGCGGCGTTCAAAGACATCTTCAAGACCGGGCGCAAACCTTTGTATTTGCAAACCGACGAAGGCACGGAATTCCTCAACAGACCGTTCCAACAGTTTCTGAAAGCTCAGAAGGTGTTTTTCTTCCATACGTACAACGAGACCAAGGCTTCCGTGGTGGAAAGGTTCAACAGGACATTCAAAGGCCGCATGTATAAATATTTCACCTATAAGAATACAAGGCGGTACATCGATGTTCTCCCGAAACTGGTAAGGGGTTACAATCGACCCTATCATCGGAATATAGAGAGAGCCCCCATTACCGTGAGCCAAAGCAATGAAGCCCAAGTCCGGCGTGTCTTGTACCCCAGGCCATCGCAGCGAACGACGAAGGCGGTGTACAAGGTCGGGGACCCTGTACGGATCAGTAAAGTCAAGGGCAAGTTCGAGAAAAGTTACTTACAAGCGTCTAGTCCGTCATTCATAATCCAGCCGTCGTCCATTAGAGAATATCCGCGTCCATAATCCAAAGACCTATTCCATTTCCATATAACAGTATTAGCACCAAATTCAAAAAGACAAAAGTATACATAAACATAGGCTTGTTTCCTACAAGAGAGATGCGGTCAACAATTTTCAATGATGCCGGCAAGACATCATGATGTTCCAAAATATCAAATCCGTATCGCTGCCCAACTGGAGCGATGAGCACTTCCTGATTAAACGGCGCCTACCCCGACAGCGGCGAGTCTATGAACTGGAAGATCTTCAAGGGGAACCGTTGCTAGGGACGTTTTACGAGATGGAATTACAGCCTGTCGTAAAAACACAGCAAGACTATTACACGGTGGAGCAGATTTTGAAAACGGAACGTCGACGTGGCAAACTGTTTCATTTCGTCAAATGGCAAGGTTGGCCCAGTTCCTTCAATTCCTGGGTCGCTGCCAACCAGGTGAAACGACTATAAAGCCAGACACCACTGCCGTCATCCTTCATTCCACGTCCGACCACAGTGCTATGGACAAACAGCAGCTGCCTCTGAAGACAGCGTCTCCCAAAACGCGCAAAGCGCAAGTGGGTTTTGTGGTGATAGTGCTAACCCTGCTGAGTGTGTTGTACGGAGGTGTGTTTTACGACGTAGCCTATGTCAGCACGTTACTTAACCAATTGAGAACACCAGCCACCAGCGAAACCGGTCTACAGAGAGCACCAGTCAACCCCGTATCGAGCCCAGTCACCACCACCACACCCCGTGTACAAGCCACGTCGAGCTCTACACCAAGCTCTACACCTACACCAAGAACACCCACTACGTCTCAAGACCCACCGGATTTCATCCCTCACAGTGAACAGACAACGACCACCGACGTTGTACCCACCCCCATCATCATCCCTGACAGTGTACAGACAACGACGACCGACGTTGTACCCACCACCACTCCAGTTCACTCGTACCAAATTTACAAGAGCGGGTTACCACGACAACGGATACACCTCGAACCATGGACCCCCGTTGGCAGCATCCCTTCACGTGTCTCATCGCAGGACCGACGGGTTGCGGCAAAACGCACTTCGTCAGGAAGCTCCTTCAACACGCCGACAGCATGATCACCCCACCCATTGCCCGAGTCGTGTGGTGTTACGGAGAATGGCAGGCAGCGTATGCAGCAATGCCCCATATCACGTTCGTGGAAGGCCTACCCAACCTGGCCGATTTGGAACCCGACACCTTGGTGGTTATGGATGATCTAATGGCGGAGACGGATGCGCGGGTCACCCAACTCTTTACCAAAGGCAGCCACCATCGACGGCTCAGCATCATCTACATTGTGCAGAATCTGTTCAGTAAAAACAAAGAACGTCGGAACATCAGCTTAAATGCCCACTACCTGGTGGTCTTCAAAAACCCGAGAGATACCACTCAACTGCTGCACCTGGCGAGACAGATATATCCCGGCCGCACACCGTTTGCGTTGGAAGCCTTTAAAGATGCCACAACCCCTCAGCACGGGTATATGCTCTTCGACCTCAAGCAAGCCACCCCCGACCACCTTCGACTACGGACCGGCATCTTTCCCGGAGAGACCCACCACGTGTACTTGCAAAAATAATGTAAACACACCCACAGTGGCGCCCCCAGCTGGAGTGTGTGTGTTTGATGATGGAGATAATAAAAAGAATGAATACCACAGCAGGGTTGACTTTGTCTCTGAGGTAGATAAAAAGGGCAGAGTTGTGGGTTCTGGCATTAGTTGTACATGATGTCTGCGCGAGTACGGAAGCACGCTCCCACGCTCCGTGTATTGAAGACGGCCCCACCCGAGTTGGTCCGAACCATTGTACGCGGTGCGGACCCTGACCTTGTACGCTGTCTGTGCGAGATCGGGTACAACCTGTTAAAAGGCAACGTACCACTGACTCCGGCTCAGAAGACCAAGTTGGCCAAACATAAGACAGGTCTCCGAACCCTAGTCCAGAAGCGGGTCCCTCAAACACAAAAGAAATAGGTGTTACAGAAAGGCGGCTTTCTCGGGGCCATCTTAGCACCGTTGGCCGCTTCCGTGTTGGGTCCAGTATTGGGTGGACTCTTCGGCCGACAATGAACCACACGAAAAAAATGGTCCTCGTCGAACCACGATTCCTTCAAAACCTCCAATCGCCCTACCCTGTCCCACCTACGGTGAAGACCATAAACACCCTCGATGGAGAGATGCAACAGATCTTACAGAGACCGGGGTTAAGCGACAGTGAGAATGTACAACGGTACAATGAGACGCTTCAACGGTACATGACGTACATGGACCAATACAAAACCCTCTCTACCCCACCACCACCACCACCACCATGTGACGCACCGCCGACCTCAGCACCGCTCCAACAGCCGCCATTACCAGGGGTACCACCCACAGCCCCACAGTGGGTGGAAGACGAAGTCCTGAAGAGTGTATCTGCCTCGTTCAAGAAACAAGCTGGCCCGGTATTACAACGGATGAAACAGAATCCTAACATGACTTGGAATGATAAAGGCGAACTCCTGGTACAGAATCAGGTGGTCCCGGGGACCCACATGACGGATTTAGTGAATGATCTGATGCGTCAACGCAGGTCGCACACCGATCCTCGAGGATGGGAGGTCTTCGCTCAAGGCTTGAAAGACATGCATGTACCACAGGAATTGGTGGGGAATCCCCAGCGCTGGGCCTTTATGCAGCGAACCCAGCAATCGCCGAGTGGCCCACTACCTTCTTGGGAAGCCGACTGGGAACCGGAGTCACCCCCCAAAACTCCACCACCATCACAACGGGCACCTTCTTTTCAAACCTTTAAAAAACCACCCTCGATCAGGACACCCCACATCTCCAGAGCCGTGACACGTAGCAAGTCAACGCGACGAACACGACGCCGGACACAACCTCCCAAGGCCTGGAACACCTATTAAAACCATCAGCAGCAGCAGGACAGCTCAGTCGCCATGTTTTACCTCACCTTACCCAGTAACAGTTCACTGGATGTGTTACCTGACAACACCGTGGCCAAGTATGTGACTCAATTACCACAACCGTTACATTTACCTGGCCGGTGGAAATGTGGACTGGTGGATATTCCGTACCCTTACTCATGGTGCAACGTGCGAGCCAATGAAGTGTGGTACGAGGTGACCTACGAAGGAAAAGACACCCGACTCACCCTGCCCGAAGGCCAATACGATACCCCCAAGGAGTTCATGGGTGTGCTGACAAGAGTGTTGCATTATAAGGCTCTACGGGAGGTCACGAATACTTCAAAACCCATCAAATCCTTTCCCTTCAAGAATCACGTGGACTTCGATTACAACGCACACAACGACAAGGTGGCATACCACTGTTTCGCACTAAAAACGAGGGGGTTTCCCAAAGCTGTAGGGGTCACACAGTGGGATTCCCCCCAGAACAGACATGTAAAATTGAAAATGCCGCTTTTTTTAGATTGTATTGATATAATTTCAGCATAAAGGTTGATCGAAAATCAGAATGGATGAATTTAGAAATAAAATATGGAATTTAGTGGTAAATTGGTGACGTCATCATGCACATGGGAACGCGGGTATCTTGTAGTTGCCATTTCTGTCACTTTAGCAGACGACTTCTTAGACTAAAAACGAGCTGGCGATGGACATATAATCCCCACTTTTTTTAAAGCTGCTGGAGATACTTGACAGAGTCGTAGTGAATATAAACATCTCATTTGCGTAGTGGATACATGAGCCGTCAGCCGAAGTTGATGTATTTTGTGGAAAACCAGCTCACATATCAGCGTTGTTGTTGTTGTTGAATACAGGTCAGTGAGTCAATTTTTTTTTTCAATGCTCAGATGTTTTGGCCTGAAAATATTCCTGAGATACATAGAAATATTTTGATATATGAAATATGAATAGGCTCTGTGTTTAGGTCCTCCTCTGAGCGAGGCCCTATATGTAGGCTTTTTCACAGCAGCCTCCCAACATATTATAGGTATTAGCCCCTTATAGGTTGAGGGCTATTGAGGTTAATTTGAAAATATTTTGCAGATGCACAGAAAACTATGAAGAATAATTCTTTCAATTCATATTATTATTTTGGCCAGCCATAGCTGCTTCTGTCATAGTATTTGAGAACCTCTGTCAGCATTCTATGAAGCAATCATTTACAGTCAGGCATGAGACTGTCTAGCGCTTTGAATAATGACATCCATTCATTGCTAATAGTCCCCCCCCCCCCATCTCACCCCCACCCCCCCTGACAGTCTCACTCATTCCACTCACCCCCTGAAGCTAGACTTAAACATGAACTTTATATCTGAGCGACATGTGAGCTTTATCTGCTTGTATCTAAATTTCAGATTCCCTTTCATAGTTCTGAATTTCTAATATGACCATTTCAACATGACAAATGTGGATGACAGATTTTACACAGACTGAGATACTTTCTGCTAAGAATACTAATTAGCTTCATTCCTAATGAGCATGGTTGTCATACATGTACATGTATGGTATGGCACTAAAGACAACCTTTGAGTTTATTTTCGAGGCAAGAAACAAGTATCTACTGCCCGGGCACAGACTCAGAGAACTCGTTCTGTTAGAAATTGTCCATTTATGACTATAGTACTTAATGGCCATCTTTTGCTCCCCCCCCCCCACCCCCAAACAGCAATGTTCCTCCTCAAGTATCCAGCCGCACCTGAATCTACATGTATTCTGTGTGTGTGATGTGCATTCCACACCCCCTTTCAATTGTTTGCCAATTACCTGACCCTGGCCCATGCATATAACCTCTGATGTTTGTACTGTGCTCGCCTCACCACCACCACCTAAACCTTTTAGCCTGACAGAGTACATGTAACAAACTAATACTTGTATATAATTTCACGTTTTATGTCCCATTGTGACATGGCTACCATATTCCTCTATGGTGAATACAATTTGTACTATATGGTTTTCCCCTACACAACAGTACATGTACACTTGAACAGCTGATAGCTTATGATACATTGGCTGCATTATCTTTTGACGTCATCTCTTTGAATGACATCATTGCACTCGGGTATGTACGGACTCTACGTCTACTCGGACGTGGTGGACAACCACATCGTGGGCGATATCAACACACCTCTGTTACGGGTAGTCCCCATTAAAAAGACGTATGGAGATCAAGTCACCCACAGTTTCCCCCACATGCTCTACTTGCCCGTACGACAAACCGACATCAACACGATCACGGTGGATATAAGAGATGACCGGTGGCATTCGAACGCGGGAAAGTGGTGCTGACACTTCATTTTCGACAAGCACGTGCTCCCCACTTTGCATAATGAAAGTACCTTACGAGTGCGATGCACGCAGCTATATGGACTATTATGCCCAACAGGCCGGGGGTGGCTTTCCGGTCTTTAGCGGTGCACGCATGCAACGAGGACATGGGCTAGGGAGCATACGCGGCAGCATCGTCAAAACGTTCCTGCCCTTGGTGACGCGTGGGGTGAAAGCAATGGGTAAACAAGCGGTACGCAGTGGACTGCAAGTGGCCGGTGATGTCTTGGGGGTACGGCACCCAAAGAAGCCTTGAAACGGCGGGCCAAAGAAGCGGGAGGCGTCTTGGTGGCCAAAGCACAACGCACCGTAGGGAATAAAAGAGCTGCCCCACCGAGACCACGCACCAGTCGACGACCGACCCAGCGACGACGCACATCGAAGAAGACAAAGGATATCTTAAACATGTCCTTGATCCGCACTGAGTCCTGCCCCTCCACCAACAGTGAATTTGATTTGTGGACCGTGCCGCCCACACAGACCAGTGCCGAACAAGGATTATGGGTGGAGCATCTCCCGCTCTCCAGCATCAACGAAACAGGGCCCATCGAGTTCACCATCAGTAATGCGGATACGGCCTATGTGGATTTAGCCCATACATACTTGTATGTGAAAGCCAAGGTGGTCAGTGGGGATGGCACCAGAATCGTCCAAGCTGCAACGGTGGGCCCGACGAATCTCTGGCTGCACTCGATGTTTCATCAGGTGGATATTTTTCTCAGCGACAAACTCATCAGTGACTCCACCAACACGTGCCCGTACCGAGCCTACATCGAGACACTGTTGTCGTATGGCCGAGAGGCTAAAAAGTCTCAGCTGACAGCCGGTTTATTCTACCAGGACACACCCGAGCACATGGACACGGTGGACAATGTGGGATATAACAAACGGAAGGCTTTCACTGCGAACAGTGTCTCGGTGGATATGATGGGTCGACTGCACACAGACATGTTCAAGCAAGACCGGCACCTCTTGAACAAGATCCCCATCAAAATCCGACTGATACGGGCGCCTCCGACCTTCGCTTTGATGGCCACTAACGTAGACGGGCATGCAGCGCGGACTATAAGATTGTCATCCAAGAGGCAGTGCTGTATGTCCGAAAAGTGAAACCGAATCCAGCCGTTCAATTGGGACACATGAAAGCCTTGGAAACAAAACCAGCCCAGTACCCTATCCGACGTGTACAAACCAAAGTGTTCTCTGTGCCTGCTGGAAATATGGGCGCCAACAAAGAAAACCTGTTCCTGGGGGAACTACCCAAGCGATTGATCCTGGCCTGTGTGGAAAATACCAGTTTCAGCGGAGCCTACCCAGAGAATCCGTTTGACTTTCAATATTTCGGCATCAATTGTGTGGCCCTGCATGTGGATGGACAACAGGTGCCAGCCACGGCCTTAACACCGAACTTTGGGCGCAGGAATTTCATTCGAGCCTATCAGAGCCTGTTTACAGCCGCCGGTCAAATCAACCAGGACGAAGGGAATTTCATCAGTCGGGAGCACTACGCGAACGGATACACGTTGTTCTGTTTCGATCTGACCCCCACCTTAGAGAACGACCATCAGCTGGCCCTGGCCAAGCAAGGCAATTTACGGGTGGAAATCCACTTTGCACGAGCCCTGGCGACCACTGTCAATGTGACCTGCTACGCCGAGTTTGACAACATCATTCAAGTGGACAAGGCGCGCAACGTCCTGTGTGACTTCTCCACCTAACATGGATACAGACCAGATAACCACCGTGCTGGAGAATGACCCAGAGACACGTATGATCTTTCAAGGGGTGTTCGCCCGAGATGTGTTCCCATTAGACCGTATGTATCCTGCTGCTTACGTTCTCAACACGGACCCGATGGATCGGCCCGGTGAACATTGGGTGGCCGTGTACTTGACAGAACAGCAGGGCGAATACTTTGACCCGTACGGCCTGCCACCCCTCCATCCCGATTTAACAGACTTCATGGATCAAGGCACAGAGACGTGGTGTTGGAACAGTGAAACGTTGCAAAGCCTGGCCAGTAGCGTGTGCGGACAATATTGCTTGTTTTACCTGTACCATCGATGCCGGGGAAGACCCTTATCTACCATCGTACAGATGTTTGACGAGTATCCCGAGGCCGAGGACCGCGATGTACTCGTCTATGACTGGGCCGCCCATCATTTCAATGTACAAGCCCCGTTCTGGGCTTAAGTTAATTACAAGCCCCTTGTTCTGGGCTTAAGTTTACAAGCCCCCTGTTCTGGGCTTCAGTTCTTTGAATGTACAAGCCCCCTGTTCTGGGCTTCAGTTCTTTCAATGTACAAGCCCCTTGTTCTGGGCTTCAGTTTTCACGTGGTTGTTCTCACGTTGTTGTTGTTACTGAATAAAAAAAATGAGATCTCACCAAAAAACCTTGTCTTGTGTGTTTTATTCATAATGCATCAATGCCCAATGTGGAGATTCAGTCAAACTGAAATCAGTGGTGTAGGATGGGGCCAAAAGATAACCCATCAATGTTAGAATGCAAGAGCACTATAGTAAAAATAGAGAGCCAATGAAATCAGCCTACAGACCAAGTACGTGTTTTTGGTCTAGGTTTGGAGCGGGCGTTTCATTGAGGTACGGTGAGTGAAGAGACTCGTCCAGCACGTATATATTAAGTTTATGACTATAAGTTCTATGAGCATAATGCATGAAACTGGCTTTGAACATCGTATTAGCCAATCAGTGGTCTAGAATGGAGCCAAAGGTAACCCATCCATGTCCAGAAAAACATTACCCGGGTGTACAAGAACCCAGATCTAGGCGCGGACGTCAGCGAAAGCACACTGTGAGTACCCCAATTCGATTGGCTGATTGTTCGACCGCTGATTGGCTCTTTTTTGTCGACCGCTGATTGGTCCAAATGGATCTGCCCATCCTTCCCAGGTTCATTTACAATCCCCTTTTTGGGGTTCAAGCTCTGACTACATCGATGCCGCAACATTGTCTCATTGGACATTGGACCGTCTGACCTGGAGGTGACCTTTGACCTTTTGACCCGCGCGCGCGGGCACTGCCGGGGATGACGCGCGCGCTGCGGCCGGAGAACCCGCGCGCGCTGCGGGGCGCCGGGGCGGGGGCGGGAAAATACCCCGGAGGGTTGAACGTTGGAACTCTTCTGGGTTTGGAGGTAGTTTTAGTGAAAACCGGAAGTGACGTCACACACTTGCGCAGACCCACCAAACCACGTCCGAAGGTGAACGCCATTGTGGGGAAAAAACCCCCAGTACATCAACACACACAAACAAGTCTAGACATGTACCCAAGGTCACGCCCCATTCACCCCAACCGGAAGTGACGTCACAATCCCCACGTGACCTGCGCAGCAGAATGGATACGATACCCTAGTGTAACACCCTCACCTAGGCTTCACATGGATACCTCACTCGATCCCATCGGCCCATGAGAAATCCCGCTCGAGCCCAAAACGTCTATGTTCATACCCTTGGGCCACCGCGCATGCGCAGAATTGTGACAACGCCCAAGCCGCTAGTCCAGTCAGATACCCCTTCACGAATGCTTCACTTTGATACCTGATATGACCCCATTGGACCATGAGTAACTCCCCTAGCTCCAAAATGGCTATTTCCATACCCTTGGGCCACCGCGCATGCGCAGAATGGTGACAACGCCCAAGCCGTTAGTCGAGTGAGATGCCCCTTCACGAATGCTTCACATTGATACCTCATATGAGCCCACTGGACCAATAGTGGCTCCCCTAGATCCCGAAACGTCTATTTCCATACCCTTTGGCCACCGCGCATGCGCAGAATGATATTCCTACCGCACACCCAACCCATCAGATGCCCCTTCACGAATGCTTCACATTGATACCTCATATGACCCCATTGGACCATTAGGGGCTCCCCTAGCTCCAAAATGTCTATTTCCATACCCTTGGGCCACCGCGCATGCGCAGAATGGTGACAACGCCCAAGCCGCTAGTCCAGTCAGATGCCCCTTCACATAAGCTTCACTTTGATACCTCATATGACCCCATTGGACCATGAGTAACTCCCCTAGCTCCAAAATGGCTATTCCCATACCCTTGGGCCACCGCGCATGCGCAGAATGCCACTATTTCAACCCCACACCCAGCCCATCAGATGCCCCCTCACATAAGCTTCACGTTGATACCTCATATGACCCCATTGGACCATGAGTAACTCCCCTAGCTCCAAAACGTCTATTTCCATACCCTTGGTCCACACGAGTTGTCTCCCTTGCGTCAATGTGTGCAGATGGCGCTATGGTTTGGATGGACGCCGTGATGTGGAAAGGGCGTCCCCACACCATCCTGGAGCCGCCATTTTGTTTGTTGATTTCTTGTGGAGATACACGGGACAATAAAAGCTCGACCCTAGGGTGGTACAGATGTTAGACTGATCCTATTAACATGGTACAACACCTATAGATTATGTTTATTATTATTATATGGCTTAGAGGTTTTTTTGAGGGTAATGTGAGGGTTTTTTCTCCCCGTGACCTCCCCACCGCCTCGTTTGCTCCCTTGCGCCGCCATCTTGGTCCCACCTCCCACAGCCGCCACACACACGCCGCCATTTTGACCACCACATGCTGCCATTTTGACCACACAAGCCGCCATTTTGACCATCACATGCCGCCATTTTGACCACCACATGCCGCCATTTTGACCACCACATGCCGCCATTTTGACCACACACATCCACAGAACGCCGAGCCAGTGACGTCATATGCAAATTTCTGAGGTCAAATTTTACTCGCTTCTGATTGGCTGTCACCTCCTCGTTTCCTCCTCAAATTATGCAAATTTTTGAGGTCAATGGGCTGTTAAATCACCTTTACCTACTACTCCAACGTTTATCCACTATGTCTGGTGTACAAAGGATTAACCATCAGCTGTGCGGTAAAGCTCATAGGCTCGTTGTGAAGGCTAAGAATGTCCCCTGTATAGGACATTAAAGGCTTCGTCCGAGAATTCACCGTGTTCTTGGGTCTGAATATGAGGTGCCGAGGGAAGCTTTCCTGTAAAGTCATATGGCTGCTCTTTAGTCGCCAGACGTTGTCAATTTTCCCCACTTCTTGCATATCATTCCAATTTGTCAAACATAACACCACGTGACTTGTTTTCTTCATCTTGCGCACTACTATTATAATAGACATACTGACAGTTTTTAGGTTGTATTCAGGTATCAAAAGGTAGACCTCTCAAGACATTCATTCTTAGAGTTTTCATCTTTGTTTTGATCAGTATCTGAATGATCTTCTTCTGGTTCTACTGTTGAATTATTTGGTCTAAGGCGCTTCGCTGGTGACCGTTAGCCGCACACCGCTGAACCGGCACGGGTTTGAGCCCAGCTGGTTCATGTGTGAAAGTTTGTCAGTTACTTGCCGAAGGGCGGTGGTTCTCTCTGGGTGCTCCGACTTCCTCCACCAGCCAAATTGACGGTCACCATATGAGTGAAACAATCTTGAGTGTGACATTAGGCCAAATTCCCTCCCTCCTCCTCCTTAAATCTGTCTCCGGCATTTCAGATCCATGGTTGGATAGCGTATCACAATTCGTGTGTTCCTTACACAACATATCCAGACATCATGGTTTAGACACCTACATTCCTTTTCTCAATCACTGTTTATCTCTAATATCTTTATATGAAATTGATCTGAATTTATCTGCTCATGGACGAATTCCCTAGAATACACCATTAACAGGAAGTAAATTCGATGTACATGACCTGATTCATTAGGGCCAACATTTACATTTACTTCAGTGTCATGATTTGATGCACTCTGTAAAGTGCAAGCGTTTTCATGAATACAGTTGAGGAATGGACAAACAAACAGCCTATATAAACCGATATGGCACCAGGTACAAATACATCCAAGTCCACCTTCTTGAACCGAAAAATAGAGGAGGTTCCCCTAAACATGTTATCTGGTGTAAGTACTTTTAACTGAAACATCGCCCTTTTCTGTAGCCATTTCAGTTCTACCAAGATCTATTTGTAGGCGCAACCATTTTGCATTTTGAACAAATGGCATTTCAACATATCTTTTGCCATAGACGAAAGGAGGAAATTTTTGTTTAGAAATTTCAACAACTGCTTCGCAACAGTTTACGTGGCGCCTTCACATTTTGCCTTGCCTTGTTGGGACTGTATAAGAGTCTAGTGGCTTAGGTTGTTTGGCCAGTGCCGTCTAGCTATTCCAATGTAAGAATGTATATTTCTTGTTCATTTGCTTCTGATATGACCAAATATTCCGGCCTAGCGGGTCATTTCACTGCTAAATGAATATATACAGGCAAAAAGCTAACAAAATTCGCGACATTTAAAGCAGATAAAATATAAATTGAGGAACATTTCTTATATGGAAAATAGATCAGTAACAAGAAAGCAGATAGGTTCTAATAAGAGATGGTCTTGATATACATACATGACGGTCTTCATGTTACTTTTTTTGCCGATGGACAAGGAATACTCTCGGTCATTTTTAATACACTGGACATTAAATACATTTAATATGCATTGATGTCAACACACGGTACATAAAAACGTAATAATGGTTCTTTTTACTTAGAGTAGAATGTATTATCTCTTTAAGTTGATGGACGCCAATATTTCATTAAGTTATTAATTACTTTATTTATTGAGCGAAGTAAAAAAAATTCAATTAGGATCTACTGATATGTGATATAAAGGGTATTGCCACGTGATTATTACAATCGCGTTGATATAATGTTTATATGCATGATGCACCAAATCACATGATAAATTTCAATTATAAAACAAATGTCAACAACCTCAAATTTGCCGCAATCTGGACGTCAGGGTACTTGGTCTCTGAGTCTTTGAAATAAATGAGCCAATCTGTATCGAATAGCTGAGTTTGTCAAAATATGAATTAACGGGTTAAACTAAGTTGGCGTAAACTAAGATATATGAAATCACGTGAACGGGGAATGGAATGTAACCACGTTCATACAGTGGCCAGATTATATCATACGGCACCCAGCAAATTAGAAACATAGAGATGATCACGATCGCGGTTATGGAACATTGATTGTTCTGGGATCTTATCTGAGACATTTCTGAGGATAATCCAGCGGCTGGATGTTTGATACGTTTAGGAACTGTCTGGGATAGCATCACGCTAATGTCGCTCAGAAATAGTTCACATCTTCCACTTGACGGCCTTGTATGTACTGGTTGTGTCTCAGTTGCGACGTCACCGTGAAATACGGAACTGCTATCCACTGTGCGGTGTCTCTCCTCAGTGTCGTCATTGTGATTTGCACTTTGAGCAGAGATTCTTGTTTCCTTCTCCTCTCACTGACCTTGCATTCTTTCGTTCAGTGAGAGGATGAGAGAAACGTACGTGGTAACGAGAAATATGGCGGGTACCCACAGAGCCACACTGGTTAGTATGGTTGTGATGTTAGTAAGGCGAAGCGAACACATTCCGTCTGACGTAATAAAGAGCGATTTATCACTGAAGAAAATCCCCAAAATAAAAGTCACGCAGATGACAAAGCCTGAGATCCACATGGCGGTCGATATTATTAATGTGCGGCGTTTGGTGAACTGTGTTCTGTATTGAATGGGAGACGAGACACACTTGTATCGGTCATAGGCGATGGCGTCAATTAGAAGGGCTGACACGTGCACCAAACTCCAGTCTACCAAGCGCCAAGTGACACATAACGGGAGCCCAAATGGCCGTTTGAGGAATACCATCTCGATAACATTAACGGGCATGGAAATCAGACCCACTCCAATGTCGGCGATTGCCAAAGATGTCGTGTAAATCTTGAAATTAGACGAAAATTTGTTGTTCTTCCTTATGCACAGAATAATGAACACATTTCCGCTAACAATGAGTATGGCCAGAATCACAAAGATGGTGGACATCACAATGTTCGTGGTTGAAACTGCAAGCGCATCTTGTTCCCTTGGTGTGGTTGTGTTTTGCTGTGGTAAGGTTGATAATCTGCTAGTATCCATAATTTATCATTCTTCAACTATTTGCTGCTGGAATTGGAAATTTTAAAAACAACTTGAAAGGTGTATAACTCGAACAACGTCTGCATGAGTGAGTACTTCTCCGTAAAACTCGACGGTAATGTCGCGTCCTCTGTCTGGAGCTTACTTGTTTTCGGTCCTTCAGAATCCTTATCCACACGAGAATTAATCTATTAAACTGGTCGCATTGCCGAATGCTGTTAACTTAATCAGATGATATTATTCTCTGGTTTGCTGCTTTAATGTGAAAATTGATCGTTTTATGTCTGTCAAGGAAGTGATGATTCAATTTCCAGCTTTGTTTATATTCTGAAGATATCATATGAATCGAATCCCAACGCGATAATTAAATAATGAATCGTTATTGATATACTAGTGAACGGCTTTGCATATTAGCATTTCTTTGAGAATGACATAGCTTTTCCAATGTTTGTTCCATCTCAACAAATATTTTTCTCAGCATTATTCTGCTTTTGTCCATTACAATGAAAGTCTTGGTGAAAAGCACGTAGTGGGACTGTCGCATTGACAGCTAACCATCAAAGTCCCTTTGCCTTACGAGATTCGGGATAGTCAATACAACAATCATGCAATTAAATGATTCGCTCTGGGATTGTGAGTGCATGTTACAAGAAATCTGGCGACAAAACATATAACCATAACGATGCTGACAGTAAAGCGTTGCATTATATATATAGTTGGATAGGCTCCTAGTCATGAAATAAATTGTAAGTAAGAACTGTTTGATACATGACGTTCTCCCGACTTTCCTTTCTAGAATCGATTAGATTCATCGTTTCGCTACATGCTCTGCATCTCTGTTCATCCTGGACTTGAAAATGTGCAAAATTAATGGGATTTCTTGAATATGAATTCTGAAGTATTTGCCTCTAATATACAATATCGTACTCGTAATTTCGTTAGGTTGCAGTTTAGTCGCAAGATGATATATAGTAGAATTTCAATTTAAAATTTCAATTTCAATTTAGAATTTCAATTTAAAATTTCAATTTAAAACCCCACTGTAAGATTCAATTTAAACTAGCATTTAAACAATTTTTATGAGAAATCTGTCAACCAGGGAGGCTGGAAGTTTATTTACAAATGACTTGAAATATTCATTCCATTTGCGTGGTAGGGGGAGGGGGGTATTTGAGGTCGTTCAAGCACTTGGAACTAAATCCCCGTTATGTGGCAATGGTGTCGAAGGTACATTTAACAATGGGAATCGGAGTATTCTTTTTGTTTATACTGGCCTTTCTGCACGAAATAGGACACCAGACAACATTTCGCTCATCCGGCCTTTGATATCAGACCTGCAATTGTTTACAGTTTGATTGCAACGGGTTAAGAAATGTTTAACCCTAACTGGCCTGGGGGGCTATTATGGTCCCCACTACCAATCTCCGGAACGACAAAAATGGAGAGCTGAAACTTCTTGAATTTATAGCTTATCATATTGGAGTCATTTTGAGCCTATTTGCATAACCCCCTGAGCAGAGGATCATGGATAAATTCAAGATGGCGGACACGTGGGGTACCAGAAAAGTTATGTTTTTGTCATATTTCTTCAAAATTTCTGCTTTTCCTCGATAAAAAGTGGGCAAAAACTATTTTATTTCACATGCCATTAATATTTACTAATTTATCATGCAGTTTTTGCGGAGAAATTGCATAAATAAAAAATTCAGAAAATTCGACCGAAAAATCGACCAAATAATGTCGTTTTTGAAAATGACGTCAATGTGACGTCATCATATCGGCCATCTTGGATTTTTTGACATTTTCTGGTAGAGCTTGACCCGAGGGTATAACGCGGTAAGTTTTAGCCCCCTACCTCAAGGGATAAGAAAAATAATTATGGGGGGCCATTTCGGCCCAAATTTGGCGATACATATCGCATGCTGATAGCAAAATACGAACGTAGCGTGCAAGATCTATGGCGCTACGTTTCGTAACATGTGTCTAATTCCGCTTAACCCGGGGCTAGGGGCCGTATGAACCCATGTACTTTAAGATCCTCATGGTACTCATATGAACAGTCACAATCAAAGCGTGACTGAGGTACATCATTTTTAGATGACGACTCTATAACGAATATTATGGATTAAGAATACTGATCAGCGATACGGATTTGATATTTTGGAACATCATGATGTCTTGCCGGCATCATTGAAAACTGTTGACCGCTTCTCTCTTGCAGGAAACAAGCCTATGTTTATGTATACTTTTGTCTTTTTGAATTTGGTGCTAATACTGTTATATGGAAATGGAATAGGTCTTTGGATTATGGACGCGGATATTCTCTAATGGACGACGGCTGGATTATGAATGACGGACTAGACGCTTGTAACTCCCCCCACCCCATGCCTGGACAGGTCCCAAAAAGCCCAGGCCAGATAGGGTTAAGAGACTCGCGCGTAATGATACTGCTCTTTCTTGTGACGCGTAAACAGTTTTGTCCTACATTCGTTCAGTCAGGAATCGGCTACGGCAAAGAGAGGTGTTGCAAACATACTCTTGAAGCAAAGTGAGTTTGGCAAACGATAAAATCAATCTCGATTCTCGCAACTGATTGTCGTGATAAGCTGACTGAACACGCTCACGAATGGTTAGATTTAGAGAAAACCTCTAGGGATAATTATATTCAGAAGAGCTAACCGCTTAGAATAGCTCACTAACCTAGTGTACATGTCCGTTAGGATCGATCAATACAATGGCTCGCGAGAATGGCCGGTATATGATGCACAATGATAAGATTTCTTTTATGCTCGGTATAAAAAAATGTGTTTTAGACTACGTGCATATATGGATAATATATCCTTTTGGCCATTAAGCATGGTCTATTGAGGTCGCTATAGTACGTGTAATTGATTGTAACTGACGGAAAATTAATAAGTGGCTGGTGATTTTGTCGTGGAAAGAAGATAACCTGGTTTATTGGTCAACCGGTACTGCATGTAATACCGAACATTCGCAATACGAAGGTTCCTAATCGAGCGTCGGTTTTCAAAGTTAGCCATCGACGTTTAGACGCGACGTCGAATATTCATTTCAAGGGGGCAGAGACTTTATTCAGCATTTCTCCATACCCGTTCCACACATCAATGTAATGCAACAGGCCCGAAGCTAAACTCTGCAACAATTGTATCAGGTTGGACTTCCAGCTATTAGCCCTTGTCTATTTTTCATATTGTAACAGTGTTTATTTCTCCCTATCAGTTGTTTTGTTTAGTCTAAGGCAGTAGAAACAGAAACTCTCTATTTCTGGGTTTTGAAAACAATGATCAGAGAAAACAGTTGTTTGTTGACAGAATTGCACTCACAAGGTTAATGTATAAAAGCTGCTGTAAACTGTACATATGTGTATTTTCCAAGCTTCCTGCGGATAGATTAATTAATTCTCTGAAAGCTTGTAAATACAGTCAGAATGGACTTGGTATTCCGGAAATAAATTGTTTCAGTATTAATTTTCTGGGTCTTGATTCATTATATCCAAAATAACCATCAGGAAAGAACTTCAAAAAGGCCAAATTATCTTTGTCTTTTCCCCAACCAAATTTTCCAGCCAAAGCGCGGCTGAGATACTAAGGCTACGTCCGAGAATCCACCGTATTCTCGGGCCTCTATGTGAGATGCCGAGGGAAGCTTCCCTGTAAAGTCATACAGACAGAGAATACGGCACTACCGTCGAGTTTTACGGAGAAGACGTACTCACTTACTTCATGCAGACGTTGTTCTAGTTATACACCGCTCAAGTCTGCTCTTTAGTCGCCAGATGTCGTCAATTTTCCCACCTCTTGCATATCACTCCAATTTGTCAAACATAACACCACGTGACTTATTTCCTTCATCTTGCGCAATACTATTAGAATAGACATGCTGACAGTCATTAGGTTGTATTCAAGTATCAAAAGGCAGAGCTCTCAAGACATTCATTCTTAGAGTTTTCATCTTCGCTTTAATCACTATCTGAATGATTTTCTTCTGGTTCTACTGTTCAGATCTCTGGTTGGATAGCGTATCACAATTCCTGTGTTCCTTACACAAGATATCCAGTCATCATGGTTTAGACACCTACATTCCTTTTCTCAATGACTGTTTATCTCTAATATCTTTATATGAAATTGATCTGAATTTATCTGCTCATGAACGAATTCCCTAGAATATATCATTAACAGGAAGTAAGTTCGATGTACATGACCTCATTCATCAGGGCCAACAGGCACATTTATTACAGTGTCGTGATTTGCGTATGATGCACTCTGTAAAGGGAAAGTATTTTCATGAATGCAACTCTGCATGAATGCAAGTCGTTTAGTTCTTGAGGAATGGACAAACAAACAGCGTAATAAACCGATGGCACCAGGTACAAATACATCCAAATCCACGATTTTGAAGCGAAAAATAGAGGAGGTACACCCAAAATGGTATCGGATGTCAGTACTTTTAACTGGAACGTCGCCCTTTCCTGTAGCCAGGTGTTTGTAAGCGCAACCATTTTTCATTGTGAACAAATGGCATTTCAGCATGTCTTTTGCCTCACATGAAAGGAGGAAATTTTTGTTTAGAAGTTTCAACAACTGCTTCGCAGCAGTTAACGTGGCGCCTTCACATTTTGCCTTGCATGTGTTGGGACTGTATAAGAGTATATTGACTTGGGCTGTTTGGCCAGGTCCTTCCAGCTAGTCCGATGTAAGGATGTATATTTCTTGTTCATTTGCTTCTTATGTGAGTGAGTGAGTGAATAGGGGTTAACGTCGCTTTCTGATGTGAACCAATATGCCGGCGTAACGGGTCATTTCACTGCTAGATGAATATATACAGGCAAAAACCTAACAAAAGTCGCCACATTTGAAGCAGATAAAAAATAAATTGAGGAGCATTCCTTACATGGAATATAGATCAGTAACAAGAAAGCAGATAGGGTCTAACAAGAGATGGTCTTCATATACATACATGACGGTCTTCATGTTACTTTTTTGCTGATGGACAAGGAATACTCTCGGTCATTTTAATACACTGGACATTAACTACATTTAATGTGGATTGATGTCAAGACACGGTACACAAAAACGTAATAATGGTTCTTTTTACTTAGAGTAGAATGTATTATGTCTTCAATTTGATGGACGCCTATATTTCATTACGTTATTATTTACTTTATGTATTGAGCGAATTAAAAAAAAATCAATTAGGATCTACTGATATGTGATATAAAGGGTATTGCCACGTGATTATTACAATCGCGTTGCTATAATGTTTTTATGCATCATGCACCAAATCACACGAAAATTTCAATTATAAAACAAATGTCAACAACCTCAAATTTGTCGGAAGCTTGACGTCAGGGTACTCGGTCTCTGAGTCTTTGAAAGAAACGAGTCATTCTGGAACGAATAGCTGAGTTTGTCAAACTATGAATTAACGGGTTAATCGCGGAGTTGGCGTAAACTAAGATATATGAAATCATGTAAACGGGGAATGGAATGTAACCACGTTCATACAGTGGCCAGATTATATCATACGGCACCAAGCAAATTAGAAACATAGAGATGATCACGATGGCGGTTCTGGAACATTGATTGTTCTGGGATCTTATCTGAGACATTTCTGAGGATAATCCAGCGGCTGGATGTTTAATACGTTTATGAACTGTCGGGGCGAGCTTGACGTTAATATGTCTCAGAAATAGTTCACATCTTCCACTTGACGGCCTTGCCTGTACTGGTTGTGTCTCAATTGCGACGTCGCCGGGAAATATGGAACTGCTATCCACTGGGCGGTTTCTCGTCTCAGTGTCGTCCTTGTGATTTGCACTTTGAGCAGAGATTCTTGTTTCCTTCTCCGAACACTGACCTTGTGGCAACGAGAAATATGGCGGGTACCCACTCAACCACAATGGATAGTATGGCTGTGATGTTCGTAAGGCGAAGCGAACACACACCGTCTGACGAAATAATGTGCGATTTATCACTAAAGAAAAACCCCAAAATAAAAGTCACCCAGATCACAAAGCCTAAGATCCACATGGCGGTCGATATTATTAATGTCCGGTGTTTGGTGAACTGTGTTCTATATTGAATGGGGAATGTGACACACTTGTACCGGTCATAGGCGATGGCATTAATTAGAAGGGCTGACACGTACACCAAACTCCAGTCTATCAAGAGCCAACTGACACATAACGGGAGCCCAAACGGCCATTTGTGGAATACCATCTCGATAACATTAACGGGCATGCAAATCAGACCCACACCAATGTTGGCGATTGCCAAAGATCTCGTATAAATCTTGAAATTAGACGAAAATTTATTGTTCTTCCTGATGAACAGAATAATGAACACATTTCCACTAACAATGAGTATGGCTAGAATCACAAGGATGGAGGATATCACAATGTTCGTGGTTGAAACTGGAAGCGCATCTTGTTGCTTCCCTGGTGTGGTTGTGTTTTGCTGTGGTAAGGTTGAAAATCTACTAGTATCCATAATTTATCATTCTTCAACTATTTGCCGCTGGAAACAACTTGAGTGGTGTACAACTCGGACAACGTCTGCTTGAAGTGAGTACGTCTTCTCCGTAAAACTCGACGGAATGCCGCATCCTCTGTCTGGAACTTATTCATCCCCAGTCCTTTAGAATCCTTACCGACTTGCGGATTAAACCACACTGGTGCATTGCCGAATGATGTTGACTTAATCAGATGATATTATTTACGGGCTTCCTGTTTTAATGTGAATATTGATCGTGTGTGTGTATCTATAGGTAGTGCTATTTCGATTTCCAGCATTGTTTATATTCTGAAGATATCAATAAACGGCGAATCCCAACCACGATACTTATATAATGGATCGTTATTGATATAATAGTTCACGGCTTTACAGACGTTACTAAGGTTCTTACTCGAGCGTGGGCTTTCACCTTTAACATTTTCTTTCAGAATGACATAGCATTTGGAATCATCATTCCATCACAACAAACAATTTTTTCAGCAGTGTTCATTACAATAAATGTCTTGATGAATAGAGCATAGTGGAACTGTCTCATGGACAGCTAACCATGTACGTGCCTTTACGAGATTCTGGGTAGTAAAGCACAACAATCATGCAATTAAATGATTCGATCTAGGAGTGTGAGTCTACATATTACAGGAAATGTGGAGAAAAAAACACACGTGATGATAACTATTCTGACAGTAAAGTATTAATCCGTGCGACGTCGGGTATTACAGGTTAATTTCTTTGGGTATTCTTGCATTTACCAGGTTTAATATCCCATGTTGAGGCGTTTACTCCGTTAGACGTCCACGATGCTCATTCATTAACTTCAGATGAGTTGTTTGAGCTGTTCAGTCATCCCAGCTCTCAAGCTAGCGTATCTAATTCCACGTAAGTCGCTGCTAGGGGCCGTGTCGATACTTCATAGTATCCACATGAACAACTGCAATAAAAGCGCGGCTGAGATACTAAGGCTACGTCCGAGAATCCATCGTATTCTCCGGCCTGAATGTTAGATGCCGAGGGATGCTTTCTGTAGAGACATATGATTGCTTTTTAGTCGCCAGACCTCGTCAATTTTTCCCACCGCTTGCGCGTTGCTCCAATTCAGGATATATTCAGTTTGCTAGCATCCTCGACACGAAAGGCAGTGCATGGAACTCATATTTGATACATAAAGTTCCCGCGGCTTTCCTTTCTAAAATCGCTTGAATTCATCGTCTCGTTACATGTACATGCACTGCACCTCTGCTCATCCTTGCCTTGAAAATGTGCAAAATTGATGGGATTCCTTGTATATGAGACATTGGTCTTGCACATCCAGCCAAATCTTAAATCCTCGCAGAGAGTTCACCTGAAACTTATTGGTGATTTGGACGAGTTCTGAAATATTTGTCTCTATTATACAATCTCGTACTCGTAATCTCGTCAGCATGCGGTTCTGTCGCAAGATGTCGATTTCTCTCTGACATTTGATTTGATTTGATTTGACGCTTTATTCACCAGATATGAATATATAAATATGTGAACAAAGATATTTGACATAATTATATCGAGGCGGGAGTCGAAGCGGGCGTAAAACCTCGAAGGTCTTCATCTGGAGAATGTATGTAACTTTCATTATTGCATGTTCAATTTCCTAACTTCCATTTACAATACATTGTGAACGAGTTTGTGGAAGGCAGTGGCTTTTCCATTTAGTCAAGGGGTTTCCCAGGGGTTCACTTTGGCTGGACAAGTGTCGCATGCGCAATTTTCTTAGGGATAACTATCCACATTAGTTTCTTCACACAGGCTCAGTTAGACCATGCAGAGTTTTAGTTTCTCAAGTAACTTTTTTTTCATAAAACAGATGCAATCAGGAACCTTATATTCGCTCATTTTGCCCTATATTGCATTCAGTTATTTTCTTTTTTTTTTAATTCGGGGGGAAAAATAACCCAACAGGAGGAAATTTCCCGCCAATGTAATCTTCACTCCATTTATATCTGTGTTCTCTATGCTAGTTGGTGAATAAAATTTCATTCTTTTCATTCATAGGGAATGGAGTCGTTTTTTTGGGGTTAACTTGAGTAATGAAAAACTGATTTTTCGCAAGCCTGATATCTGACCTCATTCATACTTCGTGTGGATTCAATCTGTGCAAGCGAATAATGATAATGGTGAGGTGATAAAGTGATAATGGAGTTTATCTTGCAATCACACAGACCGTGTCTATACTGTTTTGTTCATGCTTACATGTATTTATAATGCACCAGTTCTACACAGTAGTTGGATCTAGAATAATAGTGTTTTTTTCTTATCAGTGGATATGGAGGAAATTCACCCACCATCACGAAAAAAAGAAAACCCAGTCAGGTAGGATGATATATTTCAGTGCCAGGAGTTAATTCAGTGTACCTTTATAACACTGAACACATATAAGGGTAAGAAATTAAAGACCCAAATCATGTTAATGAAGGTAGCATTCTCAGTAATTATACTCCTGTCAGAGTCTGTCAACGGCCTGGTGCCAGAATGAGGATTCCTTCAAAATGTGTGCATCAAAAAATGTTACTTGTTCTTTGCCTGGCTGATACATATATGATGCAATTTGGGTTACCCTTGAGTAAGGGCCGTTCCATTTGAACATATGCAGCCTTAAAAGATAAAGTTGACTGTTTCAATATTTTTGTCAATCCGCGTACAATGTAGGCCCTACTCACTCGTGAAAAGTCAAATCTCCTAATTGCTTCAACATTTATGTTGAAGGCAATGAAAATATTGAGAGTTTGCCTACTGCTGTCAGGGACTTGTCAACATCAGATATGAAAACAAGTTTCCTGTATTAACGCCATTAACTTCATATCCTTCAATTAATGCAGTGAGAGAATCTTTAGTAATATGGACTGGAGATTTTCAGCTGATTTTTGACAGTTTGTGGCTTTGCCCTCATCTGAGTTATATCTGTTGTCTTTGAGAAGTATACATGTAGGTTAAAGTTCTGTAGAATTACTACCATGGGACCCTTGGCTACCCACAACAGAACAAGGACGGCGAGGGACTTTCTTTCGTGCGACATATGATTGACTCAGCTTTGTTAAACTCTTCGTACTCGCATTTGTCTGTCAGGTAGTCTCAGCAGTTGACAACTCAATTGGTGTCAGTTTCTCTTATATGGAATCAATTCCTTTGATGTGGTGAACGTCCAGACAGTCCTTCGCCATATTAAATGCCGATCATACAAGTACGCAATGAACACCCATTTAAAGTGAAACAGTTTGACAAACGGGAGGGGGATTCATCCGTTTGCAGGAATATGCAGTCAAGTTCCCCAAGGCAAATCTCAGGATAATTCTGACTTGGCTAGGGTACCAAAGATGTGACATGATTTTTTTCATAGTGAACATCGAGATAGGGTTCATGCAGATAATATATTCGGGAGAACAATGTTTAGATGCTACATGTATCCGGAATTTGAACCCAGGGCTGCACACTTTCAGTTAAATCCCCTACTTGTTCAACTACTAAATAAAGTACTAGTAGTTTAGTAGATTTGTTGTTATGTAGCTTCGGCAGACGGTGACCAGCTGCACAAAAACGGTTATGTTTTACCCAAAAGCTACCAGCAGATTCATGTATACCACTTCCCAAACGTTCCATGCACGCGAGGCTGGATTGAGCTTCCTTCCACATGTCGACTGTCTTGCTCTCCGAATTACAATTAAAAAAAAACTTTATGAAGTTTTTTGATCGGCACTTTATGAATGATTGATCGACTTCCGCAATCACCGATTCGCGTCTCATGACATTTATGATAGCAGATCACCCGGGGAAAATCATTTATGTTTACCGATATCGTGAAGAACAAGCGTTCTTCGATTGAAACCGAAAGAAGCCAAAGTTTAATAATAATAATAATAACTTTCTTTCAAGAGGGTGCAGGTATACAAAATAATTATATACACACTCAGTCAGTTGAAAACTAATCTTCAGAAACAACATGGAAATAAATTTAACAAATATTATACATATAGGGACATACATGATACATTTTGAGAAACAATATATAGACTAGTAATCAGCGAGAGTAGAATAAGAGAGAGTTGTTGATGAATAAGATCATACAGTGACATATATACAAGCAGTATTCTGGAACTAGCATGATACTCAATTTAAAGCATAGTTACTTAAATTTTGCCAAAGACTCTACAAAAATAATCAAGGCTATGAAGACTTCTTAGCATAAAGATATAACGATTTATAGAAGCTTAGAAAACAATATAATAATTATAAAGATAATTGATGCATAAGGTATCAAGTAAGGTAGCGTTCCCAATTAACGTTTTTGCTTCGTTCGTTTAAATCGCTGGAAAAAACCAAGTCGTTCTACACCCATCGTTTTGATTTTCGTGGTGAACGAAGTCGTTCGTTTTACAGAAAACCATTGCGTTTTTTCCCTCCTTTGTTTGGCATCGTTCGATCGTTCGCTGGAAAACGAAGGCGCAATAATACAATCACGTGATGTTCGAATTATCCAACCTGATGACGCAATCCGCGTGGGGACTGAGAAATGAATCCGTTAATTCAATGCCGAATTCTCTGACGTTTGGACAGGCAGTAAATTACTTTTACGTGTAACTAGATGTTGAAGTTCAGCTGCATAATTAGAAGACAAAAGAAAGTAATGCACAGGATTTGCCCCCGTTTGAGCCGATACCATCGCGTAGGACACGGATTATTCGGTTTGTCCTAAATGGCTAAATGCTATCTCCTTGCTAAAACCCGATCGCATTATTATTGTATTTGTATTATATAGAGAGTCTATTTTTTTTATAGCTATACGTACGTGTAGGAACAAACGATACACCAGCCCCAGCCAAATTCATAAGCTCCGAAATTCCTTCAACGCTCCTTCCCAAAAAGAAATTTTCATTTTAATATTTATTTCTTCCTCTATTAACAATTTGTAATATACGTTTTAGCATGTACATGCATTATTTGACATATGACAAATAAATAAAGCAGCATTGTGCTAGCATTTTACTGTCTGAATCCTTATTGATGTTTGTCCATTGTGATTAATACTTTTAACTACATTTAATTTAAGGGTGCATATTTGGGTATAGTTTGGCATTCTGTTAAGTTTGTTGTCGTTTGTTGTGTTTAATTCTACCGTAGCTTTAACCTAATGTGATATATTTTATTCCAGTTCCAGCTAAATTGATCATACTTTGGAAAATATTGTTCAGTTCGGAATGAACGACTTTCAGGGAAAGTAGTTACAGGTTGTATTATTAGTGGCACCACCGACAGTCAGCCGAAAGTGCGTATTACATGTAACAGCGGTCTTATTTGAATTCTTGAACTAAATACGTTAAGAATGGCGCGTGAATTATAAGGCCCCATAAGGGGTCACGTCCAATTAATCGAGGTGCTTTCTCGATGCGTTCGGGATGGGTCGAGAAATTTCTCGGCTGAAACCGGGAGGGCATATCCGGGACACCTGGTGACGCCCCCCGGTCCCTCCCCCCCGTTCTATTTCAATCGAAACGTCCCGGTTTTCAAAATGAACATGAAATTTCCGTATCTTTGGTCGTTTCGTAGCTTCTCAAACGATCGGAGTGTTGCGCCAGCACCAAATTTTGGGACCGCTCGTCGTATACGCATATCGCGGCCCAAAATGGAATCGACAAAGATTTTTTTTCGGAAACGTCTTTCTTTCATGCTATTGAACGTTCAATCGGTATGTCCATGTCCTGAGGTTTTCCTAATCCAATTGAAATAAAACGTTTCGTTTATCTCTAATGAATATATATTTGAATTATATTCTCTTACATAGATAACTGATTGTATATCCGACGCGGAATAAATGACATATTTAGGGTATTCTTGCCTCTTTTGCAGAAAACATAGAACATAACCGACAACCATAGCGCGAAATAAGACATGAACTACGGTCGATTTTGGAAAGAAATCGACATGTCATTTGTGTTAATGACATCGACAGGTGCATCTTCCTTCATAAATGGCCTGTTGATACTGAATCGCAGAAAATAATATGAATTCCTTACCTTCCGGTTAAAGAGTAGTTTGCATATGTCGGCCATTGGCGGAGCGCGTTGTTAGTTTCACTGTGTGAAGCAATCGGTTTCATGTCGGGAAGTACTTTAACTCAGTCTGGCTTTAGTGATGTTTATTTCACTCGGTTACTGATCTCTAATAATTGTAAGCCGGACGCAAGTCTATTAACTGGAATTGAAGAGTTTTAACGTTTTTTTTTATATCCATGAATCTATATTATTGTATTTATTTTCTTCTCAGTTAGGCCGCATTGTTCCCAAATTAACTCGACATGAACTTCCCGTAGACGAATTCTCTGCCAAAGATATCAAATCAAAACAAGTTCAAGAAAAGAGATTATAAGACTGCTTGACAATCGGAATTGGAGGTGTTGATGATTCACACCTCACACCATAGTCGGTCTGCGAAAAACCGTCGACTTAAGAAAACAGCGAAGTGGAGGAATCGGAGGGGTTAATTTCTTTGAAAGAAAAAACTCAAATAACATTGTTAGCATGCGTGCCTTAATAATATGCTTAACTTGTATTATTTGTTGCTGATTTCCTGTGTCTAATTAACGCCCAATTCAGGGCACAATGAAGTTTTGGACCTACGGTCACACACGTTTTGCTATCAGCGATATTGCCACGAGGATGCTGACATGGAGTGCTTAAACGCTTAAATCGAGCGTTCATGTTAAAATTCTGCGGTTTCGAGTGAATTAGTCGATTCCTCCTTATTTCTATTTATATCTCCCTCTGTCCTCTCATTGCTATTTAATATTTAATTATTTCTGTTAATATTTAGCTCTGCAAAAGATCTTAAATAAAGTAAGAAATGTACCGTGAAATGTAAATATAACATTGAGTTGATGTACCGCGAAATCCGTATGGGAAGCGGCCGTTAAACTACATTTTCAATCGAATTACCAGTCGTTTTTTCTCCAGCAAGTCACAGCCTTGGACACTCCACAGAAAACCATCGAACGAACGCAATGGTTTTTTCTTCGTTCGTTTTTTCAATGGTTTTTTTGAAAAAACGAACCAACGATACATCCATCGTTCGTGGCATGGTTTAAACGAAATGGTTTAAACCATGGATACACGAACGCTAGATGGGAACGGCCCCTAATTTCCCTCGTGAATAGTGATTTGGAGGAGATTGCAGGCAGAGTGTTCCATAGACGTGGACCTTTTAGTTTAACAGTGTGGACTTTTAGTTGTGAGTGACATAAATGTCGGTATAGGTTCATATGAAAATTACGGGTTGGATATTGATGTATTGATGATTGCCTCACGAAATAGTAACGATACAAAGTAGGAATAAAAGCAGATTGATGTATAAATTTGTGACAGAATAATAGATACAATAGTCATTAAATTTAGATATAGGAGGTATTTTCATTTCTTGGAAGAGCGGCGCGGTATGTGTATATTTGTCGCTTAGAGTAATGATTCTGATAAGCCGTTTGTGTAAGAGGACCAATACATGGAGGTGCGATGGAGAGGTATTCGCTCATACTTTGTTGCGGTAAGTAATGTAAGAATAAAATAGTGTGTCGTAAAGAAGTATCAACGTCTTCTTACTAAGACAGTGTTTAATATGATTTATTACACCAACATTTCTCGAGAGTTTGGAACACAAATAATCAATATGTGTTTGCCAGCTTAGTTTATCATTAAAATATATTCCGAGAAATTTAAAACTGTTGACACGACCAATCTCTTGTTCAGATAGAATAAGTTTTGAAAAGATTGGTGCAATAGTTCGACTAGGTTTAACAATCATGATTTTTTTCTTGAATATTGAGTGATAATTTATTGCAGGAGAACCAATCTTTAAGTTTGCTGAGCTCATTAGACATTGTTTCAACTAGTACGGAGATATCTGCGGTAGAATGTAGCACCAGTGCCATCGGCAAAGAGGATAATGCTTAGAATATTGGTAGTTTTAAATATGTCGTTGATATAAATCAAGAAAAGTAGAGGACCAAGTATTGAGCCCTGGGACACACCACAAGTGATTAGTTTAGATGTTGAAAAAATGCCATTGAGAAATGCACACTGAGATCTAGAGGAAAGGTAACTTCGGAACCAGTCATTAATTGTTCCCCTGAGACCATAATAATTCAGTTTATGTAATAGAATTTTGTGATTCACGGTGTCGAAAGCTTTCGATTAGTGAAGGAATGTTGTTATGCTAAATTTATTCGCTTCTTTCGCTTCTAAATTTATTCGCTTCTTTTTCGTACAAGGAAAGTGCAGCTAAACAAGTCGAATGGTTCGCGCGGAAACCAAATTGGTTAGGACAGATGATATCATTAGTCGCTAAAAATGTAGTGATGCTATTGGCGACAAATTTCTCCAGGACCTTGCTAAAACAAGGCAGCACAGAAATGGGTCTGTAGTTCATGACGGAAGTCTCCAGCTTTAAAAACTGGTGTGACTTTAGCAATCTATAAACTGTCAGGAACAATTCCTGTTTGGAAAGTTCATGATGGAAGATATCGGGGCAGCTATGTAAGAGGAAACCGATTTGATTAGTGACATCTGAATTCCGTCAACTCCGGGCGCACCACTATTCGCTATTCGTTTTGATAATTTCTTGTGGTGTGCATGGATATAAGAGACGTTCATTATGGAAATCATCATCAAGATATTGTTCAATTCAAATCTTGTGGGAATTTTAGCGGCTATGTCTGAGGCAACGTTACAGTAGTCATTCATATGATTTGCACTATCTGAAGGATCTGATATATCATGATCATGCATTTGAATAGTTTGCGGCAACGTGCATGATTTGCGTTTATGTAATAACTCGTTTGTCGTTTTCAAAGTATTTCTTATATTGTCATTAAATTCGTTAAATTTGTCTTCGTAATAATTTTTCTTAGCGTTTCTCAGGGTGTGATGTAATTTATTACGATAAACTTTGTATTGACTCGTAGCATCAAGGTTCTTATTTGTTAAATGGAGTCTGTAAAGTCTGTTTTTCTCACGTAAAGAGTTTAAGAGGCCTGAGATAGCCAAGGTTTTAGTATTCGTAATTTTGCATGATGTTTCGTAATAATAGGAATGCATTCATCATATATGACATTGAATTTCTCGTTGAATGACTGTAGAGCAGTTTCGGCATCAATTTGCGATGTTTCTAATGTTCCAGTCAGTTGTTTTCAGTCTGTCTTCAAAAGTAGATTTCTGGCTCGAGTTTATTAGCCGGTGTTGCGTTTTAATAGTATTTATGCTCGTTGTTTGTGGACTTTTGGTAACATGGAAGACTGGGAAGTGATCAGAGATATCAGAGAAGAGAAAACCAGAGCAGAGATCATCTTCATGGAAATTTGTGAATATATGTTCCAGTAGAGTTGCGAAAAAAATAAAATGATTTCATGGTTTCGTAAAATTGTTTTGAGAGATTATGACATTGCGTTTTGAATAAATCTATGTTAAAGTCACCAACAATAATGCATTTTTTCTTTTCTGGTTTAAGAGTATTCAAAATATTAAGCAAGTTGGTGTTAAAATGATCAACATTTTTACCAGGTGGGCGATAGATAATTCCTAAAACAGATGTATCAGTATATTCAGTGGCTTCAATAAATAAGGACTCATATTCTCCATTACAATCAATATGTGAGATGCCTTCACGTATTTTGTTATAGTGTCTCTGATATATAGTATGACACCACCCCCTCGTTTGTTACTCCTAGAAATTGGAAATGGTTTGTAACCAGGGATAGCGTACAACTCCTCTGTGATTGAGTCCAGCCAGCTTTCAGATATGCCGATGTCAGAAAATTTAAATTGAAGATCGTGTAATAACCTTGGGATCTCTGTAATGTGTTTTTTAAGACTTCTAGCGTTAACCCTACCTGGCCTGGCTCCCCCCCCCCTACCAAACGTTCTGCGCTATCTCCGGAACGACAAAAAAAATAGAGAGCTGAAACTCCGTGACTTTATCATACTGGGGTCATTTTGAGCCTATTTGTATGACCTTCCGTTTAGAGGATCATGGATAAATTCAAGATGGCGGCCATGTGGGGTCCCAGAAAAGTGATGTTTTTGTCATATTTCTTAAAATTTCTGCTTTTCTGTGATGAAAAGTGGGCAAAAACTATTTTATTTCACATCACATCAATATTTACTAGTTTATCATGTTGTTTTTGCGGAGAAATTGCATAAATGAAAAATCTGACCAAAAAATCGACCAAAAATGCCGTTTTTGAAAATGACGTCACCGGGACGTCATCAAGGCGGCCATCTTGGATTTTTTTACCTTTTCTGGTACAGCTTGATCCAAGGGTATAGTGTGGTAAGTTTCAGCTCCTTAGCTCAAGGGGTAAGAAAAATAATTAGGGGTGTGGGGGCATTTCGGCTCCCAAGGCCACGACAGGTCCCAAAAAGCCCAGGTCAAATAGGGTTAATATGAAAGACTGAGAAGGAATTGTGTTTTGAGGCAAGAGACATTAAAACTGATCTAGCTTGTTCTTCAAAGTAATAGTTAGATTGATGGGTGCTGATATGGTTAAAGTGAGTATTTTCACTCCCCGTGTCATCTGTTATATAATGAGTGCTTTCTGAAATATTCAGTAGTGAGGGGTTAAAACACATGTTCTCGAATCCCGCCAATAAGGAGTCTTCGTCAGATTTTGAACCTTTTGAATCTGCTCCGTTATAGATTATAGGCTCGTTAGAGGAAGGTAATTCATAAACTATGTGAGCGAGCAAGATGTATGCCTAATGTGAGTAATATAAAAATAAGATGTAGCTGTTTTAAAGTAGGATCTAAAATGCGTGTACACTTGAGACTGAATAAATTATAGCTTATGTTGTTGTGAATTGGCGCATTGAAGTGAATAGTTGATGGTTGGCAGGAGAGCAAGTCATAGTTGAAAAAGTTGTACTGCATAAGTGTCACAATCAGGTTTTGTGTATTGCAAAAGAACATATTCAGAAAGAAAACATTCAGTTTGTCGAGAGAAGTAATTACATCAATAGAGAAACAAAACGCAGTACTGGACTTACGTGTAACTCACGAACTGATTTCGGGCATTTCTTACTGAAGTCCAGTCTCAAAATCAGTGTGGAAGGTAGACCTACCTTCATAAATATGGATTAGCAAACTAGAAGCCAAGAATTCTCCATTTCAGGGAATGGTATATTTAGATTTTCACGAACTGATTTCTGGGATTCCTCACTAACGTCCAGTCGCAAAATCGCTGTGGAAAGTAGATCGACCTTCATGAATATGGATTAGCAGACTAGACGCCAAGAATTCTCCATTTCAGCGCATGGTATATTTATTTTTCCGCAAGAATTCTCCATTTCAGCGCATGGTATATTCAGATTTCCGCCTTGACTGTCACATTGTTCAGGGTTCTCGGTACCATAAAGGTGATGCAAGTTAGACTGATGTGAAATATAAGACGTCTGTTTGCTCGGAAATATGACAAAGATTTGTTTAAAACACACGAAATGAAACAAAAGATTTAAAGTTGTAAGTGGTCAGACTTTTGTCCAGTACCGTATATTACCTTTTCATTGCGAGGTCTTAAGCAAAGCCTTACTGGAAATGTTTTCCATGTTCAAAACCATCGACTTTTACAATAATGGGAATAGATAAGCTGGTCCACCTATTTATACCAGGAACGTCCACTTGTAAGTCTAGTTTATTACGGCAATGTAGTTCATGTTGCACAACGTTAATTTCACGATGAAAGGAATGCATTGCGAAAAGCGTCTGCATCAAATCTAAATTCGAATTTTAAATTTCAAATAGGAGACACACTAATGAGCTGCGCTCACTGTACTCCAATTACTTTGTGTAATAAACGTTGTATAAACCAAATTTCAAATACCAAATGATATTAAAATTTGAAACTTTAAAGTTGAAATTAGAATTTGAACTTTTAAGTTGATATCTTATAGTAGAATTTCAATTTAAAATTTGAACTTCAATTTAAAATATCAATATAAAATTAAATTTAAATTTCGTTTAATCAGTTCGTATAAGAGATTTGTCAGCCAAGGAGGATGGAATTCTATTTTCAAATGCTTGAAATGTTTGTTTCATTTGGGGGATAGTGGCATGGGAGGGGGGATAGTTGGGGTCGTTCAAGCACTCGAGACTAACACACCTTCATCTGGCAATGCCAAATGTGAAGGAACATTTAACATAGAACTTCCGTAGGAATTGTCCTTATATATTTTATCGTATTGACTTTTCTTAATGAAATATGATACCAGACACTTTTTGTTCATCCGACCTTGATATCAGACATGCAATTGTTTACAGTTCCATAAGAACAGGTTATGATGACCTGTGTACATGTAAGAGGGTCGCGCGTAATAATACTACCCTTTCTTGTGACGCATAAATACTTTTGCCTGCATTCCTTTATTCACAAATCGGTTACGACAAAGAGAGCTGTTGCAAACATACCCTTGAAAGAAAGTGAGTTTGGCCAGCGATAAAATCAAATCCCGATTCTCAACGGATTGGCGTGCTGAGGTGACTGATTGCGCTTGTAATGGTCAAAAACTGTATAGTTTGACTATTGTGTTATTTTTAATGTTCTGAAGAATACTTTTTCTTGTTGTACACAGAATTCTGTATACTCCATTCAAGGGGAGCTACTCTTGCGGTCATTTTTGCATACCCGCTCCACGTGCGTTATTTTTAGAAGCGTCATGGCAACTCCCAGTAAAAACACGTTGTGAAACTGGCTGTGTAACCGACTACAGCCCAGGTTCCTCCTATACACAATACATCCCACACATTGAACTTTGAATGACATTGTCCAATATCCTAACTGCACACGAAATAAAACGGCAGCGAATAGTAATAAACTATACCTCATTTTCCTCTACATTGGTCCTTCTCGCCGCCTGCCAACTCTCAACACTTAATAATTCCTCGTTCTTGAGATATCATCTTTTAATCACGCCTTCACGGAGTTTTCTGACATATTTTGGACTCATATTTTGAATGTCTCAGCATAACGAAGATAGCCACGCCCACCTACACGCGCATGCGTTGGACTGTCATCGAACTGGCCCGAAAAATCACGCATGCGTCACGGCTTGTTTTCAAATGACACCGCCAGTCCGTGCAAGGGGAATTTACATGACTGACCGTTGAATGGCGGTCAGCTGAATATTCAAATCCCTGAGAATCTTGAACAATTGATGATAACTTAAGAATGAGGGAATACCGAGTGTTCTAACTTGGAGTGAAGTGACAAAAGACTACAAGGAGAATAACGAGGTACATTTCATTATCAACAGCTACTGTGTTCTTGTATGTGCAGCCGTTAAATCTTCCGAAATGCAGGCGTTTCGGAAGTCAAAACTTCGTGGTATGAAATGTAAAGGGAAGGAACTACAGCTGTGTAGGGAAGAACAGCCACGCCCACCTACACAGCAAAGGTTCTATAGCTATGAAACTAGGAAGATTTGAAGGTCTACAAAACGGTAAACCCATAGTTTTGTCATCTGTTTTTGAGAGATCTTGTATGTAAATAAGTTTATGCTTTGTTTGAAGAGTGGTTTAGCTGGACAAGTAACTGTCAGAGCTCAGTTTGGCACTTTTTGATGTTCATTTGAGCGGTAAATTTTCCGTCGCCATGACAACAAACGCCATTACAACAACAACGCCATTATAAATGAGTTTGAGACTTGTATAATACAATATTTATGGCCTACTCTTCATCTTATCGTATACTATTGCGATTTATTGTATTGTCTTGAATGTGTAAATGATGAAAAATTGAGGAAAATACTGCTCGTTTAATGTCAAAATCGTCACTCGTCATGTCAAAATCTTCACTCATCATGTCAAATGCTGTTTTGTGTCAGTTCATGTATATATCGTGTGTTATTCTGGTGTAAATGTTTTAATGCCATATCTCGATGTAAATATAAATTACAAAACACGCTCTAAGCATAGTCAACTAGAAGTTAAGTGACATTATAAGGCGTTTCTCGCCCTTACTCGACGATTAATATTGATGAATAGCAATATTGACCATTGCTATTTGTGTTTTGTATATTGACCTTTGGGCAAATAAGTAAGGTTCTGTTTTTGTTATTGTTTCAGTCAATCACGGTTCACGGTTCACAGTTACAGTATGGTTAACAGGTCTCACTACCAGGCTTCACATCAGAGTGTACAATTATCAGATATGTTAACAGATGTACACCTTCCATGAAGAACTGAGAATTAAAATTCAGATAAAGTGAGCATACAAGTGCATTGCGTTTAAATGCCCCTGTAGTTTGTACAGCGCTCATGAATGGTTAGATTTAGAGATAATTATATTCACCACCGCTACCCACTTAGAATAACTAACTAACTTAGAGTATGTTTGGATCGATCAATACAATGGCTCGTGAGGAGAGCCGGTATATGATGCGCAGTGATAAATTTCTTCTATGCTCTGTATAAATACGTGCAAATATGGATAATATATCCTTTTGGCCATTATTCATGATCCATTGATGTCGCTATATTAACCGACGGAAAATTATTATGTGGCTGGTGTTTTTGAGGTGGAAAGAAGATAACCCGGTTTATTGGCCAACCAGTACTGCATGTAACACGGAACATTCACAATAATACGGTTCCTAACCGAGCGTCGGTTTTCAACGCTAGTCTAGTGGGCAAAGAGTTTGTTCGCCATTTTTCCTTTCCCGTTCCACACTGCAATGTATTGCAACAGACAAAAAGCTATACTCTGCAACAAGTACTTCGCTTATTGTATCAGCTTGGATATTCCCTCTGTACATGTCACTCGACAAATATACCGGTATGTGGATTTATTGTTTTGATGCGAAATTTAAGCCGAACGACGTCGGATTTTACAGGTTGGTTTTCCTAGGTATTTATGCATTTACCAGGTTTCCCCATGTTAAGGCGTTGCCTCCATCAAACGTTCATGATGATCATCCATTAATATCAGATGAGTTGTTTGAGTTGATAAGTCATCATAGCTCCCGAGCTAGCGTATCTAATTTCGCTTAAGCCGGTGCTAGGAGCCGTGCGGATACTTCATAGTCTTCACATGAACATCTGAAATAAAAGCGCGGCTGAGATACTGAGGGTACGTCCGAGATTCCTCCCTAGTCTCGGGTCTGAATATTGGGTGTCGTTCGCCAGACATCGTCAATTTTTCCCACCTCTTGCATATCGCTCCAATTCAGCTGAGAGTCCTATTCTATTTTACATATTGTAGAAGTGTACATTTTTCCCCCATCAAGATATGTCCGTTCTCGTTTCCATAGACTAGACTAACACTTTCATGTCCTTTACTATCAAAATAAAGATGGTATTTATCATTTCCATAGACTAGACTAACACTCCCAGGTCTGTCTTTCAGCATCAAAGCAAATATGGTCGTCCTCATTTACCAAGACTAAACTAACACTCCCAGGTATGTCTTTTACAGGTAAATGTGATCGTTGTCAATCCCTTTGACTAGACTAACACTCCCACGTTTGTTCTGCACTATCGAAGTAAAGATGGTCGCTGTCATTTCCATAGACTAGACTAACACTTCCAGGTCTATCCTTTACTATCAAAGTAAATAGGATCGTTGTCATTTCCTAGACGAGGCCAGTACTCCCAAGTCTGTCATTTACTATCAAATAAAGTTGGCCGTTTTCATTTCACTAGACTTGATTAGTCGATGAGCAACGTCCATTGAAATCTAGTTCTATTCCACTGAACTAGAACAACACGTCCAATTCTATCCTCTACTGTCCATTATATAATAGCAAAGGACAGGCTGTGGTAACCATGTAAAATTTCCCACGGTTTTCTTTTTCAGTCATGGTGGATTACTGCGTTAAAATCTGGAATAGACCAGACACTGTATTCAATCTGGAATAGACCAGACACTGTATTCAATCTGGAATAGACCAGACACTGTATTCAATCTGGAATAGACCAGACACTGTATTCAATCGGAGAACATTTGGTATATTTAGGATATCGGTTGTACAATAAATTTTCACAGTAACTTTATCGTTGGCTGGATTTTCTTCCAATCGTTTTTTACAAACCAATGAATAGGCCAGATTTCCACTTAAAAATTTGAACTGATCAATGAAAGTATCACATTGGGTAACCATTTAGGTCAATTAAATGATGGGCTCCTGACAATGAAGAGAAACCAAACATTGGTGAGTTGGTTCTCACACAAACGTCAGAACTCCACTTCCGTACGTAGATAATCTACTCTTCACTGCAAAGAGTAATACGAGTAATGTGTCTGTCATCACAGCTTCCGAGCTAGCGTATCTAATTCCGCTTAAGTCGGTGCTAGGGGTCGTGTGGATACTTCATAGTTTCCACATGAAAAGCTGCAATAAAAGCGCGGCTGAGATACTAAGGCTACGTTCGAGATTCCTCCGTATTCTCGAGTCTGAATGTTGGGTATCGACAAATTCTTTCCTGTAGAGTTGGTTTTTAGTCGCCAGATGTCGTCAGTTTTTTCCAACTCTTGCATATCGCTTTATCTAGGAGGCGAAAAATCAAGCTCACTTTGGCCCAAATATCAGGATATCAGCGAAATTCAAATTATTGATCGTATACATCAGTAGAGAGGATATGTCGGGTGCTGAAATTGTAATCTACATTACAGAGAGTAATATTTATACTAATGCCATTTAGAAAGTAGATAACATTTATATCCAATTATTTTTAGGATGACACTTTCTCAATAAAGCACAAATACTAGTGCTGGATGGGTCAGTCCAGTGCGAGACTCGAACTCGCGTCCTCAGAGTTTGGCACCAAATCGCCAGCAGTAAATGCAAGCAGCCTAAACCACTCGGCCACCTCAGCTTCCACTAGATTACGTACATGGGTGGAAGCTGAGGTGGCCGAGTGGTTTAGGCTGCTTGCATTTACTGCTGGCGATTTGGTGCCAAGCTCTGAGGACGCGGGTTCGAGTCTCGCACGAGACTGACCCATCCAGCACTAGTATTTGTGCTTTACTGAGAAAGTGTCATCCTAAAAATCATTGGATATGAGAGTAATATTGATTATTACGCCAATACTAGTCAGCGAAGGCACATTTCCTATCAATCAGTCAGTAAACTCAGATATAATATCACGGAATATTATATCTCACATCAGCGCTGTATAAATCCCGTGCGAATTTCAAACTACATCTGTTAGCCAATCAGGGAGAAGCAACTTTAAAATAACGCCCCATGTTATAACACACATGGGCACGTGAACCAAAATAGTAAACAATATAGTGAAACAGTATGCAAGTAAGGTATCATGTCTAGACATTGTCCGTGGTGAATATTCTTCTTCAGAAAGTTCAAAGGACTGCTCTCGCCGAATAGTCTGTTTTTTTTCTTGTCGGGCGGCTGAGAATATCAAAAGACCGTCTCGCAGAAAGATTTAAATATCTGCGATCGAAATGCTCATCGATTTCAAATGGAATAGGCAGAATTGTCGTGATTGCCGATATTATCCGAGATCCCATAATAAGCCAAACACCTCGCACGAATTTTTCATAGCGTTAACACTTGATGGTATTTCACCGATATATCATCCTGGTTTACCTAGATTGATTTCATATTACTAAATCCACTGTATTTGCAGGATATAGATAATCGAACATGCGGTGATAATAAAGTTTGCAATTTTTATGATGGACACCAACTGAAGAATTCTTCGAGGACATCTTCTGCCGCTAACAGGCTTCCTTCTGCAAAAAAACCTAGGTCATAACCGGCGTAGGAATTGGAGACAACATAAACTTTGTTCGTCTTTGATGGCCACCTCATCAATCGTTGCACGTTTTCCCAGTTGTAGCCCGGTCGATATAACTGCCAGGCTCCACCATACGGATCATCTCGCCAAACAGTCATGATCCCGTCAAGTGGAGCGGGGATGTCCTTAACATCTATGTTAAAAATCTCCGCTAAATAATGATGGACGTGTTCTGCAACTTTCTTGCTGATGGCGTAAGCTGCCGGAACTACATGCGAAGAAATAGTTCCTTCGAATTTACGCAGTTCGTTCCAGTAGTCAACGTGAGTGTTTCCGTCGACATAGTGCAACAGCATGGCTCTCTCCTGCCCGTCCTCGGTCTGGAAGCGACCGAATTCCATTACCTGCAGCAGTGGAAGATCGGTGATCAGATTTTTATAATTAATTTCAAGCTTGTCCCACCAGGCTTCTGGGTATGTCATAGCGATCTTGACGGCGTGCCCATCGATGACGGAGTTTAGGGCCTCGACGACAGTCGGATCGTTCTGTAGTGGATCCCATTTGATTAGCTCCTGGGCACGTCTTGGACCAGCGATGATTACTCGCTCTGCGCATACTTGTTTTGGTCGAGACTTTAAAATAATGAAACATTTCTCTTGTTGATAATATTTTTTTGACAGTTTCAATGTTTGAAATAGACCATTCTTCTCCATGCAGTTAGAGAAATGAGCTTATCGGTATACCTATTCCCCCTCGAAGTATAGGTACTATTCTAACTGAGTTTGCTTATCCCTCATGAGATTATAATAACAAATATATAAACGGATATTCGCATGCCCATACTACTCTTTTATTGGCCGCCAATAGACTCATCTACTAGCCCAAGGTCTTAGCTCAGATATAGCGGAGGGGGAAGTAACGACTTATCCATTAACCGAAAGTCTTAGCTCAGATATAATGGAACGGTAGAGTATCGACTTATCTACTAGCCCAAGGTCTTAGATCAGATATAGCGGAGATGGAGTATTGACTTATCTACTATTACAAGATCTCAGCTCAGATACAGCGGTGAGCGAGAGCATCGACTTATCTACTAGCTCAATGTCTTATCTCAGATATAGCGGACGGGGAGTATCGACTTACCTAATAACCCAATGTCTTAGCTCAGATATAGCGGAGGGAGGAGTATCAACTTATCTACTAGCAACAAGGTCTTAGCTCAGATATAACGGAGCGGGAGAGTATCGACTTATCTACTAACCCAAGGTCTTAGCTCATATATAGCGGTGATGGAATATCGACTACTCTACTAACCCAAGGTCTTAGCTAAGATACCAAAGTGGTCGAGAGTATCGACTTATCTACTAGCCCAAGGTCTTAGCTCGGATATAGCGGAAGGGAGGTATCGACTTATCTACTAGCCCAAGATTTCAGCTCAAATACAGCGGTGGGCGAGAGTATCGACTTATCTACCAGCCCAAGATCTCAGCTAAGATACAGCGGAGGGCGAGAGTATCGACTTATCTACTAGCCCAAGGTCTTAGTTCAGACATAGGGAGGGGGAGTATCGACTAATCAACTAGCCCAAGGTCTTAGCTCAGATATAGCGGACGGGGAGTATCGACTTATCTACTAGCCCAAGGTCTTAGCTCAGATATAGCGGCCCTCCAGCTGAGGGCAGCATGGTTTACCATGCCATGTTTGTCTGGCACAGGAGGTAGATTAAAGTACCAAACAGATTGGGCTCTCTGAGGATCCATTGTGATCAGTGTCTGTAGAGCCTAATTTCCAAAATTCGAAATTCAAAATTTTTTGTAGTTTTGGTTGGCTTTTGTTAGGGTTGGGGTTTTTTGGGGGTGTGTTTGTTTGGGGCATCGTCGCCGTGTGACCAAAATGGTTAGGTGCGACGTTAAACTTCAACCAACTCAGATATAGCGGAGGGGGAGTATCGACTTATCTACTAGCCGAAGATCTCAGCTCAGATACAGCGGTGGACGGGAGTATCGACTTATCTACTAGCCCAAGGTCTTAGCTCAGATATAGGAGAGGGGGAGTATCGACTTATCTACAAGCCCAAGATCTTAGTTCAGATATAGCGGAGGGGAGAAGTATCGACTTATCAACTAGCCCCAAGGTCTTAGCTCAGATATAACGGAGCGGGGGAGTATCGACTTGTCTACTGGCCCAATGTCTTAGCTCAGCTATAGCAGAGGGGAAGTATCGACTTATCTACTAGCCCATGCTAATACTGTTATATGGAATATGGAATAGGTCTTTGGATTATGGACGCGGATATTCTCTAATGGACGACGGCTGGATTATGAATGACGGACTTGACGCTTGTAATTAGCTCATATATAGCGTAGATGGAGTATCGACTTACCTACTAACCCAAGGTCTTAGCTCAGATAAGGCTTTGGGCGAGGGTATCGATTTATCTACTAGGCCTTAGCTCAGATATAGCGGAGGGGGATTATCGACTTATCTACTAGCCCAAGATCTCAGCTCAGATACAGTGGTGGGCGAGAGTATCGACTTATCTACTAGCCCAAGATCTTAGCTCAGATATAGCGGTGGGCGAGAGTATCGACTATCTACTAGCCCAAGGTCTTAGCTCAGATATAGCGGATGTGAGTATCGACTTGTCCACATTCCCAAGCTCTTAGCTCAGATAGAGTGGAGGGGAAAATATCGACCTAACCACTAGCCCAATGTCTTAGCTCAATTATCGCGGAGTATTTACTTATCTACTAGGCCACGGTCTTAGCTCAGATATAGCGGAGGAGGTAGTATTGTCTTATCCACTAGCCCAAGGTCTTAGCTCAGGTACAGCGGTGGGCGAGAGTATCGACTTATCTACTAGCCCAAGGTCTTAGCTCAGATATAGCGAAGATGGAGTATCGACATATCTACTAACTAACCCAAGGTCTTAGCTTAGATACAGCGGTGAGCGAGAGTATCCACTTATCTACTAGCCCAAGGTCTTAGCTCAGATATAATGGAGCGGGAGAGTACCGACTTATTTACTAGCCCAAGGTCTTAGCTCAGATATAATGGAGCGGGAGAGTATCGACTTATCTACTAGCCCAAGGTCTTAGCTCAGATATAGCGGAGATGGAGTATCGACTTATCTACTAGCACAAGATCTTAGCTCAGATTCAGAGGTGGGCGAGAGCATCGACTTATCTACTAGCCCAGGGTCTTAGCTCAGATATAACGGAGGGGGGAGTATCGACTTATCCACATGCCCAAGATCTTAGCGCAGATAGAGCGGAGGGGAAAATATCAACCTAACCACTAGCCCAATGTCTTAGCTCAAATATAGCGGAGGGGGAGTATCGACTTATCTACTAGGCCACGGTCTTAGCTCAGATATAGCGGAGGGGGAGTATCGACTTATCTACTAGCCCAAGGTCTTAGCTCACATGTAGCGGAGGGGGAGTGTCGAATTATCCACTAGCCCAAGGTCTTAGCTCAGATATAATGGAGCGTGAGAGTATCGACTTATCTACTAGCCCAAGGTCTTAGCTCAGATATAGCGGAGGGGGAGTATCGACTTACCTACTAGCCCAAGGTCTTAGCTCAGATATAAGAGAGCGGGAGAGTTTCGACTTATCTACTAGCCCAAAGTCTTAGCGCAGATGGAGTATCGACTTTTCTACTAACCCAAGGTCAGCTCAGATACAGCGGTGGGCGAGAGTATCGACTTATCTACTAGCCCAAGGTCTTAGCTCAGATATAGCGGTGGTCGAGAGTATCGACTTATCTACTAGCCCAAGGTTTTAGCTCACATGTAGTTGACGGGGGAGTATCGAATTATCCACTAGCCCAAGGTTTTAGCTCAGATATAATGGAGAGGGACAGTATCGGCTTATCTACTAGCCCAAGATCTCAGTTCAGATACAGCGGTGGGCGAGAGTATCGACTTATCTACTAGCCCAAGATCTCAGTTCAGATACAGCGGTGGGCGAGAGTATCGACTTATCTACTAGCCCAAGGTCTCAGCTCAGATACAGCGGTGGTCGAGAGTATCGACTTATCTACTAGCCCAAGGTTTTAGCTCACATGTAGCGGACGGGGGAGTATCGAATTATCCACTAGCCCAAGGTCTTAGCTCAGATATAATGGAGAGGGACAGTATCGACTTATCTACTAGCCCAAGATCTCAGTTCAGATACAGCGGTGGGCGAGAGTATCGACTTATCTACTAGCCCAAGATCTCAGTTCAGATACAGCGGTGGGCGAGAGTATCGACTTATCTACTAGCCCAAGGTCTCAGCTCAGATACAGCGGTGGGCGAGAGTATCGACTTATCTACTAGCCCAAGGTCTTAGCTCACATGTAGCGGAGGGGGAGTATCGAATTATCCACTAGCCCAAGGTCTTAGCTCAGATATAATGGAGAGGGACAGTATCGACTTATCTACTAGCCCAAGATCTCAGTTCAGATACAGCGGTGGGCGAGAGTATCGACTTATCTACTAGCCCAAGATCTCAGTTCAGATACAGCGGTGGGCGAGAGTATCGACTTATCTACTAGCCCAAGGTCTCAGCTCAGATACAGCGGTGGGCGAGAGTATCGACTTATCTACTAGCCCAAGGTCTTAGCTCACATGTAGCGGAGGGGGAGTATCGAATTATCCACTAGCCCAAGGTCTTAGCTCAGATATAATGGAGAGGGACAGTATCGACTTATCTACTAGCCCAAGGTCTTAGCTCAGATACAGCGGAGATGGAGTATCGACTTATCTACTAGCACAAGATCTCAGCTCAGATATAGCGGAGAGGGCGTATCGACTTATCTATTAGCCCACTGTCTTAGTTCAGATATAGCGGAGGGAGGAAATATCGATCTATCCACTAGCCCAAGGTCTTAGCTCAGATATAGCGGAGGGAGAGAGTATCGGTTTATCTACTAACCCAAGGTCTTCAGCTCAGATATAGCGGAGTGGAATATCGACTTATCTACTAGCCCAAGGTCTTAGCTCAGATATAGCCGAGGGGGAGTATAGACTTATCTACTAGCCCACGGTCTTAGCTCAGACATAGCGGAGGGGGAATATCGACATATCTACTAGCCCAAGGTATTAGCTCTGATACATCGGATATGGGGAGTATCGACTTACCCACTAAGTGCTCGTGCTCGGAAGAACACCTGACAAGATGTTATCATTGGTGGACGCTCACGTTAATAATAACTTATTAGATCCTCCATGCATGATATATAATGAACAGCATTGCTAGCATGGGTACTAATTGTGCACCTCTGCTGGCTGACCTATATCTGTAACCCAAGGTATTCGACTTATCTACTCGCCCAAGGTCTTAACTCAGATATAGTGGATTGGAGTATCGACTTATCTACTAGCCCAAGATTTCAGCTCAGATACAGCGGTGGGCGAGAGTATCGACTTATCTACTAGCCCAAGTTCTTAGCTCATACTAAGGGGGTAGTCCATAGTTGCGGATTTTTGGTCCCCCTCAAAATCTTTGAAATTAATATTCCACCAGGTTTGACCCCATGAGAATTTTTATTGGCTTATTGTTTATTAATATTTGTAATATCATTCAGTTGACTGGTTGATTTGCTTCAAATCAGTACATGGTATTTTGCCAGTTAGATTGGCCCATGCTTCATTATGTAGATGGAAATGCGAAAGTGTGGCTGTAAATTGGGACCTTTTTTCGCTTGCGAGCACATGGTATATTTTACAGTGGGAAAATGAGCTTGAAAACGGCATGGTCGACCCCCTATTTTCTTTGTTAATTTTTGTTGATCCTTCGACTGGTCACAGTGTCGGTGAGTTTCATAACAATCGATTGTCAAGTTTTTTCTGTGATGGGGAGAGAATATGACCTATTTTGGACCAAATTTAGAGGATTTTCCTGAAGTTTGGGGCATGGTGAGTAGGGGTTATGGGGACCCCGATTTCGGTCAGCTATGGTTACATCTGTCTCGGCTTCATGGCAAGAGCCTATTCTTTCAGAAAATATATAGTTTTATAGGGGTTCTCCCAAAACACGGTTGCTGTTTAGCATATAATGAACCAGCCTACTGTTCAATTTCAGATGCCTTGGCTCTTCTATAGACTGCACCCTTAGCGAAGATGGAGTATCGACTTATCTACTAACCCAAGGTATTAGCTCAGATACAGCGGTGGGCGAGAGTTTCGACTTATCTACTAGCCCAAGGGCTTAGCTCAGATTTAGCGGAGGGGGAGTATCGACTTATCTACTAGCCCAAGATCTCAGCTCAGATACAGCGGTGGGCGAGAGTATCGACTTATCTACTAGCCCAAGGTCTTAGCTCAGATATCGCGGTGGGCGAGAATATCGACTTATGTACTAGCCCAAGGTCTTAGCTCAGATATAGCGGATGGGGGAGTATCGACTTATCCACAAGCCCAAGGTCTTATCTCAGCTAGAGGGGAGCGGAAAATATCGACCTATCCACTAGCCCAATGTCTTAGCTCGGATATAGCGGAGGGGGCAGTATCGACTGATCTACTAGGCCACGGTCTTAGTTCAGATATAGCGGAGGGGGAGTATCGACTTATCTACTAGCCCAAGATCTAAGCTCAGATACAGCGATGGGCGAGAGTATCGACTTACCTACTAGCCCAAGATCTTAGCTCAGATATAGCGGAGAGGGCGTATCGACTTATCTATTAGCCCACGGTCTTAGTTCAGATATAGCGGAGGGAGGAAATATCGATCTATCCACTAGCCCAAGGTCCTAGCTCAGATATAGCGGAGCTGGAGCGTATCGGTTTATCTACTAACCCAAGGTCTTTAGCTCAGATATATCGGAGGGGGAGTATCGACTTATCTACTAGCCCAAGGTCTTAGCTCAGATATAGCCGAGGGAGAGTATAGACATCTACTAACCCAAGGTCTTTAGCTCAGACATAGCGGAGAGGGAATATCGACTTATCTACTAGCCCAAGGTATTAGCTCTGATACATCGGATATGGGGAGTATCGACTTATCCACTAAGTGCTCGGACTTGAAAAACACCTGACGAGATGTTATCATTGGTGGACGCTCACGTTAATAAGGACTTATTCGATCCTACATGCATGATATATAATGAACAGCATTGCTAGCATGGGTACTAATTGTGCACCCCTGTTTGCTGACCTATATCTGTAACCCAAGGTATTAGCTCAGATACAGCGGTGGGCGAGAGTTTCGACTTATCTACTAGCCCATGGTCTTAGCTCAGATATAGTGGAAGGGGAGTATCGACTTATCTACTAGCCCAAGATCTCAGCTCAGATACAGCGGTGGGCGAGAGTATCGACTTATCTATTAGCCCATGGTCTTAGCTCAGATATGACGGTGGGCGAGAATATCGACTTATCTACTAGCCCAAGGTATTAGCTCAGATATAGCGGAGGGGAAAATATCGACCTATCCACTAGCCCAATGTCTTAGCTCAGATATAGCGGAGGGAAGAGTATCGCCTGATTTAATAGGCCAGAGTCTTAGCTCAGATATATCGGAGGGGGAGTATCGACTTATCTACTAGCCCAAGATCTCAGCTCAGATACAGCGATGGGCGAGAATATCGACTTACCTACTAGCCCAAGATCTTATCTCAGATATAGCAGAGAGGGCGTATCGTCTTATCGATTAGCCCACGGTCTTAGTTCAGAGATAGCGGAGGGAGGAAATATCGATCTATCCACTGGCCCAAGGTCTTAGCTCAGATATAGCCGGGGGGGGTATCGACTTATCTCCTAGCCCACGGTCTTAGCTCAGATATAGCGGAGAGGGGAATGTCGACTTATCTACTAGCCCAAGATATTAGCTCTGATACAGCGGAGTTGGGAGTATCGACTTATCCACTAAGTGCTCGGCCTTGAAGAACACCTGCCGAGATGTTATCATTGGTGGACGCTCACGTTGATAAGGACTTATTAGATCCTACATGCATGATATAAAATGAACAGCATTACTAGCATGGGTACTAATTGTGCACCGCTGTTGGCTGACCTATATCTGTTCTCTTATGAATATGACTATATGGAGGCGCTTTCAATTCAAAGCCAGTTCCTTCTCATTCACCAAACGCTATATAGACGATCTTCTCGCCGTGGATAATCGCTATATCAATGACGCAGTGAAGGATATATATCCACCTTCACTGGATTTGAAGGAAGCTACAGATAGCCCTACAGGTACATCATATTTAGACCTATATCTCTATAAAAATGAAACGGGCCTTCTCTATCGTCGACTTTATGACAAAAGAGATGCTTACAGTTTCGATATCGTAAACTATCCCTTTCTGGACAGTAATATTCCAGTGGGGCCTGCATTTGGCATATACATATCTCGCCTAGTAGCATTTACTAGATACTGTGGTAAATGTGGCAATTTTAATCAAGGTCACAAAACATTGTTACAGAAACTTATAAAACAGGGCTATACCACCAAGCGCCTCCACTCATATTTTCTCAAATTTGGCGATACTTATCGCATGCTGATAGCAAAATACGAACGTAGCGTGCAAGATCTATGTCCCTTATACCTTTCGTAATGTGTGTCTAATTCCGCTTAACCCGGGGCTAGGGACCGTATGAACACATGTACTTCAAGATCTGCATGGTGCTCATATGAACAGTCACAATCAAAGCGTGACTGAGATACATCATTCTCTAGATGACGACTTTACAACGAATATTTTGGATTAAGAATACTGATCAACGATACGGATTTGATATTTTTGGAACATCATGATGTCTTGCCGGCATTGAAAACTGTTGACTGCTTCTCTCTTGCAGGAAACTAGCAAACGCAAATGGTAAGAAATGGAGTTTTGATAATAGTAAAATGTCCAGATGTTAATAGGGTTCAATCGTTGTCTCTGGAAACTTTGACATCCCTATTGTGAAATTAACATCTGAATGTGTAATTCATTTCAAAACAAAATTGCGTTGAAGCCAGCCATTTCAGGAGTGTTTTGTGTCAAGATACATGTCATCATGGGTTTTTGTAAACTTTGAACAACATGGGGAATTACTCCGACTCAATATGGAGTGAATTGTGGTTCAATTGTAGGGTGTGCAGGGTTAATATAATGACTACATTAGTACTGGAAATATTCCGTACGTCACACAACGACTAAATCGGCTATCGAAATCTAGATGCAAACACCTCTGGGAAAATGATGTTATCGCTCGCTGTACTCATATACCGAGGCAAGCAGACCAAGGATAATCTCTGTCGAGGTTCTATTTGAATGTGTTCGGGAATTTGATAGTTCAGGAGAGAGGTAACGTTAATCGCCGATGAAATTGTCACTAGCGTATGCTATATAGACTTACGGAACTGTCACTGGTGTAGCCGTCGACTGTCGCGGTACTGAAAATTGTCAGATTGTAAAACGTGCTCCCGCCGATGTTTAACTCCTCAATTGCGTCCACTCTTTGGTTCAAATTTACTTTGTGTCTGAAATAGATGAACGATCGTGATTGAATTTCGGTTGTTGTTGGATCAAAGAATATCCCCCCTCCTAACACACCCACACACCCAAACTATCGTATTTGTGAACCGATACGGTCATAACATACAACCAGTGGGTGTGTGTCGGCTTAAACCATGGCCAATCTGATTAGCAAAGGTGATGGTACGATAAGGCGGGATTTTGGCCTATACGTGGTGCGGTTGAAATCGAAAAAATAAAATGTTAATGTAACGGCAAAAGAAAATATAAGTACACAATATGTGAAAGTTTTAGTGCGATTGCGTTATGATTATAGTTATCACATGAAACTGAAATCCACAGCGTGCGCTATTTTGTGAAAAAAGGGTCTAAATCGAGTCCTTCAGACACGCATTTAGACGCGAAGGACCCCTTGGACCAAAACGCCATTTAACCTGGTGTTGTGTGGTAACATTATACCTCCACTGCTGGAAGATCTTTTTGGTCCAAGGAGTCCTTCATACTAAAAAATGAAAAGTTATGATTCATAACGTTTGAAGTTTTCGTAAGTAGACTAAAGTGACAAAATAGCCTGTTACAGTTGTTCGTATGTCGTGGTGTAGTGGATAAGCACGTTGGGTCACAAGCGTCTCGAAATTGTCTTTTACCGAGTTCGAATCCCAGGATGGCAACATGTGTGATGTCGACAGTTTATTTCAATCTTTCTCATTTTTAAAAAAAAAATTGCATTCAGTATATCTGAAATAAGATTTTAGGCTATCATTATGAACCAATTAAAAGTAAAATAAATATTGTTTACCGATACCGTGTGGACATTACGGGCTAGTCAAACGTTGAAATCGAACAATCAGTCGCTGCCTGTTACAACGGCAATATGTTCGTCTAAATTGTGTATTTATTCTCCAATATGTGCATGTAAAATCGACTGCAACGTGGTGAAATAATAACGCATTGGTACCGAACATATGTGAAGCTATCATGGTTCAGCGCAACATTCAGTCCGTTGATTGACAGTTGCCTCCGACGACAAGTTGTACATTGCATTGTGATTGACAGATGGAGAGAAGAAATGTACATTCCTATGAGTTGGCTGGCTGTAGGCCAAAATCCCACCTTATCGTACCATCACCTTTCAAATGCACACCCCTGGTATCACCTTATACCGTCTCCACAACCTTTGTCCACGGAGTTTTATACGGAAAGTGCATAAAAGTAGTTTCAAAGTAATATATTATAACACGGTGGAATGGTAGTCATTTTGTATTTTGTAAATTTTAGTTTGTTAAATAGGCTGCAAAAAAGAACAATTCATGCCGAATCAAGCGTCATTTTTTTACAAGCTCCAATTTAGAAGACTAATTAAAATGGACAGACGTTGGTAACTGGCAGGTATATTGGTACTTACTTTGTACTTGCATCTTCGAACTGCTTTGCCAAATTCTTTGGGACTGCATTAAGTCCTTCTATGACCGTTCTGATCACACCAGCGTCGTCAGGGTTATGGCTTTGGACAAGTGCGGGAAGAGCGAAGGCATTGAGGGCAGCATTGATATTTCTATTTGCGCTCTTGAATCCTATATAGGATAGCAGATACTCCTTGGCTTCATTGCTCCATATGGTGCCCATTAGAGAAAAGGACCTTTAGATCAGAAAACATTGGATGGATTTATACAACGGAAAAACCGCATGAACATCAAATGTAACATAGGACTGGATTTTTTTTTTGCAATGAAACTCAATCCTATACATTGCAAATTATCGGTTTAGGAGATAAACACAAAACATGTTCCAGCGAACTGCCATCATCGAAAACTGTTGACCGTATCTCTCTTTTGCAAGAAAGTAACTTGTGTTTATTAGCCCACCATCACCAGATGGTGGGCTGTTCAAATCACTTTTCGTCCGTGGTCCGTCCGTCGTCCGTCAGTCAGTGTGTCGTCCGTCAGTCCGTCCGTAAACAATTCTTGTTACCGCGATTTCTCAAGAACTACTTAATGGATCTTTTTCAAATTTGGTACACAGGTTCCCCTTGGGGTCTAATTGTGCAAGAAACCTTTTCTCGTCCGATTCGAAAATCCAATATGGCAACCAGGCAGCCAGCTTGGATTTCCCCATGAAACCTTGTTACCGCGATTTCTCAGGAACTACTGCATGGATCTTTTACAAATTTGGTACACAGGTTCCCCTTGGGGTCTAGTTGAGCAAAAATCCAATATGGCCACCAGGCAGCCATCTCGGATTTCCCCATGAAACCTTGTTACCGCGATTTCTCAGGAACTACTGCATGGATTTTTTTCAAACTTGGTACACAGGGTCCCCTTGGGGTCTAGTTGTGCAAGAAACCTTTTCTGGTCCGATTCGAAAATCCAACATGGCCACCAGGCAGCCATCTTGGATTTCACCATGAAACATTGTTACCGCGATTTCTCAGGAACTACTTCATGGATCTTTTTCAAATTTGGTACACAGGTTCCCCTTGGGGCCTAGTTGTGCAAGAAACCTTTTCTGGTCCGATTCGAAAATCCAATATGGTCACCAGGCGGCCATCTTGTATTTCCCCACATGAAACTTTATCACGATTTCTCAGAAACTACTGCATTGATCTTTCTCAATTTTGATACACAGGTTCCTCTTGGGGTCTGGTTGTGCAGGATACCTTTTTCGGTCCGAATCGAAAAGCAAATATGGCCACAAGGCGCCCACCTTGGATTTCCCCATAGAACCTTGTTATCGTGATTTCCCAGAAACTACTGCATGGATCTTTCTCCCATTTGGTACACAGGTTCCCCTTGGGGTCTAGTTGTGCAAGAAACCTTTTCTGGTCAGATTCGAAAATCCAATATGGCCACCAGGCAGCCATCTTGGATTTCCCCATGAAACATTGTTACCGCGATTTCTCAGGAACTACTTCATGGATCTTTTTCAAATTTGGTACAGAGGTTCCCTTGGGGTCTAGTTGTGCAAGAAACCTGTTCTGGTCCGATTCGAAAATCCAATATGGCCACCAGGCAGCCATCTTGCATTTCCCCATGAAACCTTGTTACCGCGATTTCTCAGGAACTACTGCATGGATTTTTTTTCAAATTTGGTACACAGGTTCCCCTCGGGGTCTAGTTGTGCAAGAAACCTTTTCTGGTCCGATTCGAAAATCCAGTATGGCCACCAGGCAGCCATCTTGGATTTCCCCATGAAACATTGTTACCGCGATTTCTCAGGAACTACTCCATGAATCTTTTTCAAATTTGGTACACAGGTTTTCCTTGGGGTCTAGTTGTGCAAGGAACCTTTTCGGGTCCGATTCGAAAATCCAATATGGCCACCAGGCAGCCATCTTGGATTTCACCATGAAACCTTGTTACCGCGATTTCTCAGAAACTACTGCATGGATCTTTTTCAAATTTGGTACACAGGTTCCCCTTGGGGTCTAGTTGTGCAAGAAACCTTTTCTGCTCCGATTCGAAAATCCAATATGGTCACCAGGCGGCCATCTTGTATTTCCCCACATGAAACTTTATCACGATTTCTCAGGAACTACTGCATTGATCTTTCTCAATTTTGATACACAGGTTCCTCTTGGGGTCTGGTTGTGCAGGATACCTTTTTCGGTCCGAATCGAAAAGCAAATATGGCCACAAGGCGCCCACCTTGGATTTCCCCATAGAACCTTGTTATCGTGATTTCCCAGAAACTACTGCATGGATCTTTCTCCCATTTGGTACACAGGTTCGCCTTGGGGTCTAGTTGTGCAAGATACCTTTTCTGGTCCGATTCGAAAAACCAATATGGCCACCAGGCAGCCATCTTGGTTTTCCCCATGAAACTTTATCGTCATTTCTCAGGAAGTACTGCATGGATCTTTCTCAAATTTGGTACACAGGTTCCCCTTGGGGTCTAGTTGTGCAAGATGCCTTTTCTGGTCCGATTCCAAAATCCAATATAGCCACCGGGCAGCCATCTTGGATTTCCCCATGAAACTTTGTTATCGTCATTTCTCAGGAAATACTGCCTGGATCTTTCTCAAATTTGGTAAACAGGTTCACCTTATGATCTAGTTGTGCAAGGTACCTTTTTCGGTTCAAATTGAAAATCCAATATGTCCATCAGGCGGCCATATTGGATTTCCCCATGAAACTTTGTTATTGCGATTTCTCAAGAACTACTGCATGGATCTTTATCAAATTTGGTACACAGGTTTCCCTTGTCGCCTAGTTGTGCAAGATACCTATTCTGATCCGATTTGAAAATCCAATATGGCCATCAGGTGCCCATCTTGGATTTCCCAATGAAACTTTATCGTGATTTCTCAAGAAGTACTGCATGGATCATCCTCAAATTTGGTACACACATTCCCCTTGTGGCCCAGTTATGCAAGATACCTTTTTTGGTCCGATTTGAAAATCCAATATGGCTGCCAGGTGGCCATCTTGAATTTCCCCTTGAAACATTGTTATCGTGAATTCTAAGGAAATATTTTATGGATCTTTCTGAAATTTGGTACACAGGTCCCACATGGGGCCTAGTTGTGCAAGATACCTTTTTTGGTCCGATTCGAAAATCCAATTTATACGGTATTCCCGAGTTGTGACGTTGCATCACAAGAGTCGGCGGATCAAACGGTGGGGCATATTCTATATATTGACTATAGAGAATATCCATATCTTCACCTTCCATATCAAGGAGTTCAAATAATTCGGAATTAAAATGTATTTCTTCAAATTTTAAATCAGTTTTCTTTAGTCCATGCAGTTGCATGTGAACTGCCCCACCCTTTCGTCTGTCGGCGGGTCAGCTACATGAAGGGACGTCACTCTTGTGACACAATGCTACAACTCGACAACTGTAAACTCTGCATGTTTCGACTCAAGGGAAATAATCAGGATTCAGACACTTTCAAATTCGAAGTTTCAACATTACTGCGCGGACCGGATCCCTTCAATATTAAGTATTGTACCATCTTACTATTTTCGAGCATGGTATCTTAAAATCTTAAGTATGCCAAAGTGTCAAAGAGATTTTTCTTCGCTTCCAGTACCCAATGATGACACGTGCAAAAAAATAAATAAAATAAAAATACTACAAGACGAAGATGAAGGATCCTCCGTACATGTGCATTCACTTTCAGACTAACTTTGCTCATTTCTCTTGTACTATAACAACCGACAGAAGTACAGTTTCTAGAAATATTGAAACTCCTGAAACTTAGAAAGATTATATCTTGGTGTTTTTCAGTGTCCCTTTTTCGATCTTTTTCGCTCAGATTAGATATTCTGTAAACAAAATTACAACTCGATCGTCTTAGTAACAATGGACATCGGACAATGGTGGGCGCCAAGATCCTTCAGGATCTCTCGTTTTAATGTTCATTTAATATCTGTTTGGAATTTGTGCTAAAATGTCGAACGTGAAAAAGTTCGATTCTTGACGCGGAGATTCACCTGTATACAGCGGCTGATTACAAAATATCGGACTATACTTAACATCAACATGTGCATTTACTATCTTTAACAAGTTTAAGTTGTGAGCATATTACTTTACAAGCGTCTAGTCCGTCATTCATAATCCAGCCGTCGTCCATTAGAGAATATCCGCGTCCATAATCCAAAGACCTATTCCATTTTCCATATAACAGTATTAGCACCTAATTCAAAAAGACAATCATAGTATACATAAACATAGGCTTGTTTCCTGCAAGAGAGAAGCGGTCAACAGTTTTCAATGATGCCGGCAAGACATCATGATGTTCCAAAAATATCAAATCCGTATCGCTGATCAGTATTCTTAATCCATAATATTCGTTATAGAGTCGTCATCTAAAAATGATGTATCTCAGTCACGCTTTGATTGTGACTGTTCATATGAGTACCATGAGGATCTTGAAGTACATGGGTTCATACGGCCCCTAGCCCCGGGTTAAGCGGAATTAGACACAAGTTACGAAACGTAGCGCCATAGATCTTGCACGCTACGTTCGTATTTTGCTATCAGCATGCGATATGTATCGCCAAATTTGAGAAACTTTGAGTGTAGGCGCTTGGTGGAATAGCCCTGTTTTTGAAGTTTCTGCACCAATGTTTTGTGACTGATTAAAATCGTCACATTTAACACAGGTTCTAGCAAATGCTACTAAGCGAGATATGTATACGCCATATGCAGGTCCCACTGGAATATTACTGTCCAGAAAGGGATAGTTTACGATGTCGAAATTGTAATCATCTCTTTTGTCATAAAGTCGACGAGAGAGAATGCCCGCTTCATTTTTATAGAGATATAGATCTAAATATGATGTGCCTGTAGGGCTATCTGTAGTTTCCTTCAAATCCAGTGAAGGTGGATATATATCCTTCACTGCGTCATTTATATAGCGATTATCCACAGCGAGAAGATCGTCTATATGCGTTTGGTGAATGAGAAGGAACGGGCTTTGAATGGATCGGTTTTTGAAAGCGCCTGCATATAGTCATATTCATAAGAGAACAGATACAGGTCAGCCAACAGTTTAGAAAGTCCAACAGTCGTCCAACAGAATCTCGTCAAACGTAGGTAACAATTTAACGCAACATTTTGTGGTGGTGGAAACTGATGCCGACATGCTGACAAGAAGACATATGATCTCACAGGTCAATTTCCAACTCCATAATAATGCATCCCAAGAAAGTAAAGTGGATCCTGTGGTGATTTTTATCTCAGACACGCTTTCATTGTAGACTTGAAAGGTGCGATAAAGTGTTATCCTGACGTTAGAGTTATTTTCAAGATCACTCGGAAACTGGAGGCTGATAGACTAAGCTGATTAAAATTCAAAGATCAGGGAAGGTAAATACAGCAAATCTTCTTCTGATTCTTTTTTCTAGAGTCAAACCTCCGCAGTGAAGAACACGGAAATACCTGGAATAACTAAACCTTTTGAAAAAACATGTGACACCGACCCAATACAAAGATTAACACCACAGTAACATACTGCCCCTGACATGACTCTCTTCGAATGTGCTGAAGAGCCAACCATCGAAACTAGAACAGAAATCTTTAAATTTTAAGCACAGTAGGGTGAAGCATGTCATACTGTTCCGTGATACACGTTTCTGCGAGCAATGTTACAAGCACAAGTTTCTACAGACCAGTCGCATTTCAACTAGATTTTTCTGAACGAGTCTGTGCGTCAGGGAAGAGAAAAAAAACAAAGGAAACAACCGCGAGATCAATCATAAAAAAAAGATATAGACACCTTTAAAACTTGTATTCACTATCTTTTGCTAATTGTGGTAAGCTATAGAGCTTGTAAGTCTATCAATTGAAAAACAAACGTATAATGGACTGTAAATAAAGTATTTTGTTTATGCCGCGAATCCGTATGAAAAGTGGCCTGAAAAACTATGATTTCAATCAGTCAAGGTGAATTCATTCCTGAGCTCGGATGCACCGACACCGAGGACCAGTTAGTTTGGGCTCCATACCCAATCGACTGGGGGCCCTCGGTGGCCGAGTGGTCTAAGGCGCTTCGCTGGTGACCGCTAGCCTCACACCGCTGAACCGGCACGGGTTCGAGCCCAGCTAGTCCATGTGTGAAAGTTTGTCAGTTACTTGCCGAAGGGCGGTGGTTCTCTCCGGGTACTCCGGCTTCCTCCACCAACCAAACTGACTGTCACCATATGAGTGAAACAAACTTGAGTGTGACATTAAGCCAAATTCCCTCCCTCCCAATCGACTGTACGCTGTTGAATACTTGCATCGGTACTCGTCCGTGTAGTAAAACCAGTATTTGAGTTAAACGTACTTGTCTCACATTTCATTTGATCATTCAACAACCTCGACGAAGCGCATCCCTGTAGTAGTTTTTACTCGTTTTCTCCTGTACATTTTTTTTCACGTTTTTCGGATTGGCCTTCCAAACACTTCTATACTATACTGTTTTGCGTTGTACATATGCAGAACTAAATAAGTGCTTCTTTTTCATGAGTTTTCTGTTATAAAAATATCCGCGATTCAGCAGAAGTTTTGCCCTTCCTATTCTCATAAAATCATTGCAAGGACGAAATTACAAACACGAAATTACAAACAAAATGAGGAACGATAATTTAGTTTGAAAGGTATATTACAAAAATAAAAAAACTTTAAAGTTATTAGCGAGAACATATGAATGCACAATTTTCATAAAACGCTCCATTTAATTGTTCAAATAATTCAGCCACTGTAATCAGAAGAAGACACTTATCACTAAATTCTTATTCCCTGAATGAATAGCTTTCAGGAAATATATAAAACTATTATAGACAGTTTCAAAGATGATTCCTGTTAAGTGACAATAACTTATGTCATATAAATATTCGGAATTTCTCTATTCCCCTTTGCCAATGTCAGACATTTACTGAATTGTTTAATATATACCGGTGCGGTACAGAGATTTTCATGTCACTTCCATAAGACTCGAGGCACGGATCGACAAACACTTACCCTTGTTCATGAAGACGTTTACCGTCGGGTGTAACCACTTCCATATAGTCTGTGATTTCGTCTGGGTTAACGCCCAATGCTTGTTTGATTAATTTCCTGGAAAAAAATATAGATTCAATTTCAATAAACGTAAGGCATTTAGTTTTATATGGATGAGAACAACACGTCCAAAGTGAACGTTTTGATAAGGATAGTGAACTTTATAGAAGAAAAGACCCAAAATGTTTACATTACATGTATATCATCAATGATCACGGCCGATTTAACCTCCTCAAATCACCATCAGTTAGCACTCTTACTACACTACCTGTATCACAAACTGCCCACAGTTTTAACACTGCTGATATTCATTGCCGTGGACCTTGATATGGCTGGAGACCGAGCACGTGCGTTGTTTAGCTCTGGAGCTGTGATCATCACAAGTTCGTATTATCGGCAAAATGAATGAATTCATTCAATTGTCACTGATAGGAGTAAATGCAGTGAGAATCTACAGGGTTGATGTATCGTTACACTGCATGGTTATATACTCTATGCTCTGTGACTACTTGTGAGGTTGGAGGCATAAAACGTATGATCTAACATGGGTTATGTGTCATAGAAGCAAAACGCTGAAATGAGGCGGGAGTTTTGTTGATGCCATGACGGCGGTTGTCTACTGCGGCTGTCCAGTTAAAATGAACGAGGTGCGGAGAAAAGCCAATGAAAATCCTCGACATCGACGGGTTAGAAATGAACCTAGCTACACTGTTAGAATAATTCGATCGAATCTACCCCCAACACCCTTGGTCATCTTTCACCCAACAATTTTGAGTATAGACCTGACGTAACCAATGGTATTGCGTCAATATATAGCTTGAATCGATAAGTGATCAGATCGCTGAAACCCAATATTCTTGTGTCAAAATCTCGAACCAAAATTCTTGGGTCGGACTTAATATTGATCCAATGAACTTGGGTAGGAATGAGTAACCAAAATTTTCGACCAATTATTCTTGGTCGTATACCCTTCAACAATATTGCGGAATATAGGTTTGAGACGTCCAACTCTGGACCAGGCCTGTCCGCTATAATCAAGAGTTCATTACTTCGGAAGTAGGCGAGCTATCAAACTTCAAATATACTCTGAATGCAATGCAGACAGGATCCAGTGCGCAGATTGATTTGTGACAGTGCTAACTACACCATGTTTATTGCTCATAGAGATTAAGTTGTATGTACCTGTCAGGCTTCATGCCAGTTGATGCTCAGTAGGCGGATTAAAGGATGCATCAGAAATAAAAACAGATCGGGATAGTAATGAAGATAGCAGAATCGATGGATACCTTGAATATATGCTCCTGGTACTCTGTAGTTCAGGCCCACCTAAATGTTTTAGCTGGATGGAGATGGATGCTTCTAGATTTCTAGGCTAGCTGTGCTCTGGGGATTGTGGGTTCAATGGCCCATTTACCTTGACAGTATTTTGCCCAACGTTTGAATGACATTAGCTTTTCAGTAGTAAAGTGAAACAGTATTAACCAGCCGTCTATTATGAGCTCAAAATTAAAATATTCGCGGGAGAATTTCACACGGAAATAGCTTATTCAAGTAGATGATAGAGTAATATTTAAATCATCTACACATCAGGTGGGAAGACCATTGAGCGGAACTTAACCAGTTATGTTTCTATTTGATAGGCATAGAGAGGCAACACAAGGCTATTTGTATGGATAACAACTCCATTATTACTCAGGTGCTGACGTTTCTTTGGCAATATTTCAAACTTTCTCAAAGCCAATGTGCAAAACGTCAGACAGGAGAATATATATATACATATCAAGAACAAACAAAATCGGTGACAAACATTGGGGTAATGGGTGAGACATGTCAAGTAAGGGATAATCTAAGCAGTGAGCAGGTCGTTAAGGTAGTCGTTGATCTGCTAACGCCACGTGCAGGGTTCAGATAATGATGATTACAGGGCATGTCATTAACTCTATCCGGCATGGGGGGAGCAAACATTGGGCACAATCTATTTTATTTCACATCAGACTATTATTTGCAAATTAATCATGCAGTTTTTCAAACGAAAATACATAAATAAAAAATCCGGAAAATTTAACCGAAAAATCGACCAAAAATGCTTGATTTGAAGATGACATAATCAAAGCGGCCATCTTGTATTTTTTTACATTTGTTGGTAGAGCTTAGTAGTATAGTGTGGTAAGTCTCAGCCCCCTAGCTCAAGGGGTAAGAAAAATATTTAGGGGGGGGGACGCAATGACCCCCAGGCCTAAACAGGTCCCAAAAAGCCCAGGCCAGATAGGGTTAACTGATAATTGGTAGCTGAATAATATAGTTATTTAGCGCTCATGGCGGTCATCTTCATCTAGGAAGATGACGCTGAGGCACACGGAACAAAGAAACCGCGGTCAAAGCTGATTGCTGATCTGTGTCATTTCATTTGGATGGCTTTAATGTGTTTTATTTTCTTTCGTTGGTTTGGTGAATGGAGAGATTGTTAATATTATTCTATTTAAAATAGTGTCCCGGGTAATCCTTAAGGTGGTCAGGTAGGACTGATATTCCATCTAGCTTTTCACCTGTGGCCTTATGTTCCTTGACATGAACGTTGAGGGGTAATGTTCTCTCTCTTATGTATGTTTCCTTGCTAGAGCATTCATTTCAGTAGATAATGCATTTGGGCAGGGGCGGATCAGTCGGGGGGAGGCGTCCTGTTGCGTTTAGGTGGTTTTAAGTGGTATGCTGCTGGTAAATACCGCATCGATGCTGGCCTGTTCCCCTCGAAGTCGACTGATGTGGTGGCTGGTTTGGGTTATGTACGGTAGGGTGATGAACACTGGGCTGGTGTCGCGAGGATTTTGGTTTTGCCGCTGATGCTGGAGTGTCTTGTTAATAACTCGATCTACCAAAGCTGCCGGATACTTGTTTTGGTCCGTGAAGACGGTTTTTAGATGGTCGAATTTTTTAGGGAGGCATTCTGTCGAACATAGCTAGGTATTTGGCTCTTCTGGTTAGAGGGGATATGATTTCATCCCTAACTTGACCCGGGTGATTTGATCCTTACTGGACATATTGAACGGTATGGTTGGAATTTCTATACAAACTCGTCTTATGATTTGGCTTATGGAATAAGTTTTCTGTCAATTTCAGTCTCCATGCTAAAATGTTGTGACTGGTGACCTTGATGTGGTGAGTGATAAGGACCTAAGATTACTCCTGATGAAGGGACCTAAATATAGAGAGCCGATAAATATAAATCTGAATGCCGACCAGAAGATAGTCCTGTCTGCTTTACACTCTTAAAACTATTGTGTTGAAACTTACTCGTAAAGTGTTGAAATAACCCTTTAAGTGTGTCCACAGGGACAACACTTAAAGAGCAGTCCCTGTGGACACACTTAAAGGGTTATTTCAACACTTTACGAGTAAGTTTCAACATTTAAGTTTTAAGCGTGTAGTGAAGTGCCCAAATACACGCTGTCAGTTTTCATTGTTCACAAACTCATTGGCAATTTCGATCAGGTTGATGGAGTCTGTGAGATTCTTGACGATGAATATTTAAAAAATGTTGGGAAAACAGGCAACACAAATAGAGTTTACATGGGCGAGGATTTCTTGTTTTATTGCTCGGAAATACGCTAGAACGCCTCTCCGGCCATCTAAGACCCCTGGAGCTTCCGGCCAAATGAACAAGGTTGCATACAATGCGATGTTCACACTTTGAACATTAATATCTGAGCAACCATGCAGTAAATACATCATTTGGGAACTGAACATTGCTGAAATTTTGATTCTCTATGGTGAATAGTTTTCCAGAGATAAACGGTTTTGCGTATAAAACTGGAGAAATGAAGTCATGGAATTAAGCGATAAACAGATTAGAGGCTATTAATTGATAGCGATTACCCTGCAGTTATTGCTTAATGCGGGTGAGATTTGTCATCTTGAAGGTGTCTCCATTCAATCAGGCGAAACGTTTGCTACTCATGATAAGAATTTGAAGGCTATACTTTCACCTGAGCAAGACGTATTCGCCATAATAATCTCGCCCGGAGAAACAATCGAGGTAGTACTGAAGAAAAGCGCAATAATGTTTGGTTTTTTGTAAATTTTGACCCCGAGGTGGGATAAAATTCCTTAAGATTGTTTTTTTCAGAAGTATAAGCTGAGTAGGACCGATTTCAAGACCTGATCCGTGCTTTTTGCCTGGCAAACCCACACACTTTCTTCAGGCCAGATACAATGTTCAGCGTCTTTTGGAATGCGCAACACACAAGGCGCTGGTTTACATGCATCAACTTGGTGACCAAACACCTTCACAATAAACCGCTATGCAATCCTTCCGCATCAAAACCTGATACTACAGAATTCCTATGTAATGATTAGCAGCTTGAAAAAGAATGAGTGGGGATTACCCCGAGAACCAACAATCCTATGTTGATATTCCCACCAAACATACTAAGAGCAGCATCATTAAACCCATTGACTTTCGTGATATTATGATTATGGCATCTGAACAAATAGCCCAGAGCTGCCAAAGGGGATGTCAAACATGACAGCTGATGTTTCAATTCTAAACTAATGTTTATATGGCATTGACGTTATACCCTTATATCGAAGCCGACAACTCAGTGTAAGAACAGTCTCACTGATCTATTAGAAAATATTCCATCTTGACACAAACTAATAAACACGATGTAACAACAAAATTACCACCAGGAACTAAATTTCTTGATCGGTCAGAGCTGTGTTGTACACAAAAAAAATGCACAGTTTGCTAATTGTGCGGAGACAACGAACTCCTGTTTTCTGATGTTTTATATATCATACAGACCTGTTACACCGCCATGGTCGTTATGCGATTTCTGTTGTCAATTTATCTGACTATTCTGGTAGATATTTATTTAAAAATAAAGACTCCAAAACTCGATAAACTCCAGTAGGTACACAAACCTCTTTTCATGAAGGTCGAGTTAAAATAACATTAGTATAAACATAAAAAACATAACATTCAACAAAATCGGATAATAATGCATTAATGTTTGAAGTAAATTTCAGTAAAATTATTGGAACTCTGATAGATTGTTGCTACTGAAAATAATGGATTGGGTCATAAGTGAAATGTTCAATACCTAGAATACTGTTTATTTTCATTATTAATTTCTTCATAGTGAACAGTTTTTTCCAGATTGGACTATCATATCAGTCGGTGTATCATCTGTACAGCATATCACGACTAAATTGAAAAAGAAAAAAGATTCATCGAAACGGCGACTCTTTAGACTACTTAAATTGAATCAGACAGTGGTATCAATGATAGTTTCCACCTTTTTCATAAACACACCACATCATCTCAAATCACAATCCCATATTCAGTAACTGCGGGAATGAGCCACACCATCATGCCACTACAAAAGGTTGGTGCGTGCATGCTAAATGGAGTTTAAGATAAAGCATTGATCTACACTTCTGAAAACAAGATTGATGTTTGGACTTAATGTGTTGTATTTGATCATCTATTTCACATTGGATGTCCGATTAAGTTATGTAAATATCATTGTTGTGTGACACTGTTGCCATCAAAATAGAAGTAAGATCATCCGACTATGACAGGTCTTCAGTCGGCAATGGAACTTCTTCAATTTTCTTATCCCTCCAGCTAGAGGGCTGAAACTTACCAATTAAACGCAACATATAGGATGGTGGAGAAAACCATATCCTTCGTTCAAACTCTACCAGAAAATGTATGAAATTCTAGATAGCCAATTTTATGACGTCACTGTCATTTTCAAAAAAGGCATTTTTTGGTCTATTTTTCTGTTAGATTTTTTTATTTTTTTTTTATTTATGTAACTTCCCTGCAAAACTTGCATGATAAATTAGTAAATATTAACCGGGCGTGAAATAAAATAGTTTTTGTCCACTTTTCCACGAGGACAACGTCACTTTTCTGTTACCCCACATGCGGCCATCTTGAATTTTGCTCGGGGGTTATGCAAATAGCTCAAGGGAAACTCAATATGATAAACTACAAAGTGACGGAGATAGCGCAAAAAGTTCGGTAAGGGGGACATAATACTCCCTCCTCCCCGTCTGGTAGGGTTCAACTGGATCAGATAGTGATTTCAGTGTAGGTTTCCACCTTGTAAAAACGTATCATCTCAAAAATCACAATCTGGTATTCAGTGACCAGGAGAAGAAGCCACACGTAACCCCAGACGGCTGGTGCTTGTATAGTCAATGGATCTTAAGCGGAACTATTGGTCTACTAAAAAACAAGATTGGTGGTTGGACGTTTATCTCATCGCTGTGTAGTGTGTGTGATCTTTGATCAAGTGCTGTAGGCTAGGACAAATAGAGTCAAGTTGAACTGTGAAGATCAAAGATTGCAGAACATCGTGGAAGAAAATTGCTCAAAAATTGCTAAGATTATTTATCGAATATGTCCCGAAGCACTCGATTAATCAACATAAATTGATTCTCTACGACTCCAAACCCTATTCATCAATAGTTTTCAAGAGAAACTCTTTAAGCATAATTGCTCACGAAATCGCTAGGGTATGTTTTGGTGTCACCTGTAATCTTAACATTACTGTGGCACTGTAGAAAAATATTACGGATATTATACAACTTATTTTCATACTTGATTCGGTATCATTGCAAAGAGTTAATGCTTATATCGCACATATATATAATATAGATTGCACATGATTGCACTCAACCCACGTTGGCTTTTCAGGAAAGGAGAGGGGATGTTTCTCTCACGCCTTAACGATTCGGCAGAAACAATTACTTTGTCTTGGATTTCACTTTGTCCTAACAAAATGAATGATGAGAACGATGATTATCTTTGCTAAGGGAGTAAAGGACAGTGATTTGTTGATGTTTTCACAACAGACGGAAATTCCTAACAAAAGTACCCAGACACCTGAACCATGTCAAATTAAATAAAAAAACAAAAGACTGATATCTGACACAACAGAACCATACATGCGTATTATTAGGTGTTCCATAGTGAAGTAAAAGAATGACATATTTACATGTGGTCCACACTGACTTGGCCGTAAGGTTGATTCAGTGTTCTTTTCCATCTTCAGATATTATAGTAAAACTGATTTTTGGAAACTTATCAGTGGTTTGGAAAACTATAGGATCCAGACAGATTTTTAGACTAACAGGAGATATAGATTTGAGACTTGATTTGTGCAGATTTACGAAATCTCAATATATTCAGTTGGACAGGTTTGTTTCTTATGCATAACAGACTAACATGGTTACCAAAACCTTTATCCACATCAGTGTTTTACATATCTTACTAATCTTTTATGTTGACAACTTTGGCTGGTCATGTGGTATTTCGATCTTGGCTGACCTGTATCTGTTCTCTTATGAATATGACTATATGCAGACGTTTTCTCAAAAACCGATCCATTCAAAGCCCGTTTCTTCTCATTCATCAAACGCTATATAGACGATCTTCTCGCTGTGGATAATCACTATAGAAATGAGGCAGTGAAGGACATATATCCACCTTCACTGGATTTGAAGGAAACTACAGATAGCCCTAAAAGCACATCATATTTACATCTATATCTCTACAAAAATGAAGCGGGCATTCTCTCTCGTCGTCTTAATGAACTATCCCTTTCTGGACAGTATTCCAGTGGGACCTGCATATGGCGTATACATATCTCGCCTAGCAGCATTTGCTAGATCCTGTGTTAAATGTGATGATTTTAATCAACGTCACAAAACATTGTTGCAGAAACTTATAAAACAGGGCTATTCCAACAAGCACCTCCACTCAAAGTTTCTCAAATTTGGCGAAAAATATCGCATGCTGATAGCAAGATACGAACGTATCGTGCAAGATCTATGGCGTTACGTTTCGTAACTTGTGTCTAATTCCGCTTAATCCAGGGCTAGGTGCCGTACCTAGCCCTGGATTAAGCGGAATTAGACACAAGTTTTTACCTGTATATGGCGAGATTCTGCTGGTGGACGTTTCGTCCAAGAGGCCCGCCCCCTGTACAGACCTTTTGGTCTTTGATATATGTTGGCATTTGTGGGAAGTTGATGCTGGGTCGACATCGGGCGTTACAGACTAGTCTTTTGTGTTAAATGCCGTCATTTACATCTGACGACGATACAGCTCACCAATCTCCAATGTACGAGTTGTCACAGCGAAACAGCTCACCAATTACCAGTATATGAGTTGTCAGAGCATTTCCATCATAGCTCTCTAGATTTGTATCTAATACCGCTTATGCCGGTGCTAGGGGCCGTGTGGTCATATCATTCAAGTTGCCACATGAACAGGTACAATAAAAGCGTACCTGAGATACAACACATATCACGAATCGTTAGATTCTTTGTATGTGCTTTAGAATAGGTTAACCAGAAGACTATTCTGTGAAGTCATGTGACGCAGTCAGTATGTCGGCACCTCTTCCCACTTCCCTTATATGTGTTGTAATATGAACCCATGTACTTCAACATCCTTCAACAAGACGCTTGTATTTCATTTGACTTCGGGGGGTACCCTTCGGAGTGATCAGCCACAAGACTTTGTGCTAATTTTACAGCCATCTGTTTATATAACTGTGTTTACCTCACACCGGAGGAATTAGATTTATCTGCACTACCTCGCATCCGATAAATCCAATCCGTCCAGTCTTACACGATGCTACATTCCTGTTTCCCCTTGATAATTATAAAGAAATGTGCTGTTAAAATTTGATGTTTGTCGTTATTTGTCACAATGTAAGGTATATAAAACTTATCACTCCAAAGGGTATGTTTAATGTCTGTATTTGGATAATGTGAAATGACCATACAATTTCACCCAGCATTAGGTTTCCTTTTGATAAGCGGTTGTTGTTTACGTATATTTTCCAACGAATTGAACGCAACATTAAAAGAGTGATGGCAAACGATGCCGGTGTACTGAAAATAATTCATATGACTTCACAGACAAATATACAGACTGCATATTTCTGAAATCATCACAAGAACCAAAAGTGATCTCTGTGATGATTTGTATCCCATGCACGCTTTTACTGTAACTATTCATGCGGATATCTTGATTGACATGACCACACCGCCCCTAGCACTGAAATCCTAGAAATTATCTTAAAGCACTCAAAACAACAGTTCTTGGACTTTATATATATATATGATCTCAATACCATCATAGATCAACCGATAGCAGCCTTTCCGGTAAAAGCAATTGTGAAATAACTGCTTATGCTATGTTTTTGTACGCTCCGTCTACACGGATGACAGGGTTTGATTAGACACACGTATGCGGATTACCTCGGACTTCAGAGTTTCACAGTTTGAAGATCAATAAGCAATATTATAGGACGGAAGAGATTCGTTTCGTTAAGCTAAAATGTTCATAATTGGCACCAGGCTCATTACCGCCACATTTTGCTGCCAAATCCGGTTCGAAGGCATGAGCACAACGGAGCGCAACACCAAGTACAGGCTTTTTCTTATCAGGAAAGGCATGAAATGAAGGATGATCACAGATATACCGTTTTCTTGAAACTCGGTTTCCGTTTCACGATATGGGTATGTCAGTCCGATTTCCTATTTTCTATTTCTAAACAGTAAAAGGGAAATATGTATCGGTATTGAATATCCAATTTCCGCGATAGATTTGGAAAGCGATGAAGGGAAATACTGACCGATAACCGTTTTTCATTTTCCGTTTGGCGAATGAAAAAAATAGACGGTCCTTCTATCTATTTTGTAACGAATTTATAGAATAAAATCAGGTTTAATGATAGATACCGATTTTAGCTATCTGATGTTTCTATATGGTACTAGTCGCAAACCGTCAATGGTAACAGTGAAATTTTAACCGTTTTCCGTCCTGCATTCGAATAAACGGACCCATATGACATCAGCCAGTTGAACCATCTCGGGAAAGCATGCTCTCCCAACCCTTCCCGTCTCTCTCTCTCTCTCTCTCTCTCTCTCTCTCTCTCTCTCTCAACAAAGTACCACTCGATCATATCACCTCAGCTATTCCCCATCGTCCCAATCAGGCGTCCAGATGGAAATATCTGCATGGACTAGTTGGTTGTTTGTACGTGGCTGTGAATACTAATTCGTCCATTTTCTCTGTACGATAAAGCGCTTCATCACCAAGTTATCACGATTTGTTTTACCCTCCTCTGTCGTGAAAGCGACCACAAACAATCAGTTGGTATCGTCTGTCAGAGGGAAGGATAATGGTCAGTACAATGCAAGCGTCAGATCCGACATTCTTTGGGCTATGAGAAATTTTCAGGTCAATAATCGTAATACTTGATCAACACTAAACTGTTGGCACCAAAATTCAAGCAGGCATAAACTAGAATACTAACCTTGCTATCAACAGTTAAGGGAAGAGCCAATAGTTCGGTAATATAAGCAATCTATAATATCTGTACAGAATATACATTTAAAGTACACAGATGACACCAGACATGACTTCACACCTGTGGCTTTTTGAACTCATATTTTTATTCACCAGTTTCACGAAATTAATTTTTTCTAAGTTAAGGCGCCCGAAGTTTAATGCTCCAGTTATCTAGCTATCAAGTTCATTTCAGGATTACAATCTTGAAAGTTTCGTTAATTCTGAAAATCTATCGTTCGGTAAAATTCAGATTTCTGAAATAAGTTGTCAGAACATGAAATTCCAAGGCGAGTAATCGGACTACTACTGGATCTATATTATCTAGAAACACCCGATGCAAAATTATATTTTCGCCAAAACTACATGATATTCAAGTTTGAAATGGTTCTCGGATTTTGACGAACATTTTGATTCAAACCGTAAGTAATTGTGTGTGTATGCGAAGACTCAAACGAAAACTGTAGTTACAAAATTCACAGTTCATAGCTTGAATTAAAAATTTTTCGTTAAAAACGTTGACATGGAGAAGTAAACCGTTTTTCTCTACCTAATCAAAGCAAACGACATGTGGTGTCTACCATTTTATGGAGGCCTAAATCCTGGGGACGTTTTATCTTCTTTCAATGACGTGTTGAATCGTGCATCCATTCATCCACATGCCAAGTCTTCAATTATCCTGAAATTTAACATCATTTATGTAACATGATATTAATTACATGCAATTGTTATCGCGATGTTCCGGTGTCGCAAGACCTGGGGTCCTGTATATAACCCAACACATCAAATTAAAGCTTTTCTCTTTCGTCTGTGCCAGTCTCGGGATCTCGCGTTGGCCGATATGGTGTTACATGAGAACGGTGGCGGGGTAATTGAATTGTATTACTTTGATCCCCACCTGCCCATTTACGCCCGAAAGGAAGCAAGTCAAATTATTCACCTTGTGTGCAACTCACGAACTGATTTCTGGGATTCTTTTGCACTATGCAATTGCACTATTGCTGCTGAATGTAGATCGACTGCCATTCGTATGGATTAGTTGACCTGACTCCAAACATTCCCCACTAAAAACTCATGCTACTTCTTGATTTCAGCCTTGGGTGTAACATTCTAATCGACATCAGACTACATACGAGACGCTTCTTGGCGTAAATATTATTAGTGATGATAGTATTTAAATGGCCCGACTATAAGGCCAGGTCATGGCATTTCACTATCAAAGGAATGCGTCGTGAAAAGGATCTGACACTGATATTCAGAGGGATTTCATGCGATCCTAGAGCAGGTTGGGGTAACTTTCAAATCATCTGGATAATCACATTAGTTTCCTGGCATTCTATATTAACTTTTCATTTCCACTGTATTTGATCGAGAATGTTATCAGAGAGATTTAACCAAATTTCACATACCCAGCATCAGCCATATTGGATGTATGACGACATAAACCAGCTATCTCAAATGTCCATTAAAGGGAGTATGTGACTTGAAAAAGTTTCTCGGACTTAAATCTCACCAATTTCCGGAGAATTTGTTTTTCTATATGATGATGCAATACCATGTATGAAGTGACATAAAGATATGTTCTATCTTTTGTTTAACAAGCGCTGAATGAGCGCAAAGACCTCCGTCGAGGCAACAGGGTCAGTAGGGGAATAGTACATCACTGAATAACATAGGGCCGGATGCCAAGCTCAATTTTGCATTTGTTGACGTGAACTTCACCAATGGTAATTAACGTGAGATTGACGGTTCCCCACTAGTAAGTCACATTCCCCGCAAATAATATTTCTTTGATTTCACGTGCTTGAAATATTGGGGTATGGAATAGAGTATATTGATGGAAAACCTGGAATACTGCTTGAGACATTAGGCCCCTTCCCACCCACACCTCCCCATGAGAGGACACCCCACCCAAATCAACACGTTAGCGGCAGAAATGAGACCCTGTGTGCCTAGTTTTACCAACTTGCTTGTGATTTTATGCTATAGGCCCTACACATCAACACTTCATATTGTGTATGTGTACAGTATAGCATCCTCATTGACAGAATCCTCTACAAAACACATCTGATTTTACCGACACTTCGTTCTGATCTGTCTCAGCATCATGTGCGGATTCAATGAGCTCGGAATAATTTTGTATACTGGTGTTACAGGTCACCTTCACCATAATGTATCAATTACCATGGACTTGTACATGTATCACATTCATATTGAATGGTGATGGGTGATGAGAATATTGCCCATATGGAACAAATGGCTGGATTCCAGCGAATAAAAAGTTCATGTTAACCATAAACAACATACAATTAATAATACTATCAAATAATTATGTATATTCCTTGTCGACATCAATATAATACAGACAATATTATGACTGAATCAGGGTAACAGATATCCAAGGGTATATGTCTACACTAAACTGAAGGAGATCCATGATGCGTATTATATTATGTTGTAAAACTTCACTTGCTAATCTCGATTATGTTGCTTATTGTGAAAATAAATGAAGTTATGAAAATAAATTTAGTATGATTGCCCACTATCCTCAAATTAGAAATATCTTCAGCAGCTAAAGTTAAGCCAATCATAACAATATATAACACCATGGTACTCAGGAAATGAAGTCTTTGTTTCTAGAAGCTAAATCATTTCTGACACATTCAAGTCCTCACCTGGTCAAGGGAGATAATTTTGTAAAAAAACCCAAAAAAACAAACAAGTATAGATCCACACTGGCGCAGACCAGAAAGTGTTATGACCTTTGATGATATTTGTGGAGCATGCTGCAGGACTTCAACTTTCATGAATCTGATATTATCCACACAACCCATTCTACATGATATTTTTGCCATAGCACCGATAAACTAGATCCCTTCATTTATGTGTCTAGATCCAGGAGCTATTGGGGGCTGCAGGTTTTGTAAAAGTTAGATCCAATTATTCTGAGAGAAGGAATGAAGTCCGGCATGGTTGTTTTGAGGTAAAACTGGGCATCCTTGAAAATATCTGACCGATTGACACATGTATCACTCTGCCGGTCATCATTACATGCGTAATGTTTATTTCCTGAGGAATCAGGGGGGTGGGGGGGGGGAGGGGTTGTGGTCAATCACTGACTCTGATGCTTATGTGCTTCATGACCTACGTGACAGGTTTATGGACTTTACAACATGTTGGCAGAAGATTATTGTATCTTACATCAAGTTTATGGCTGGAACTATGAAATAAATTTAAAGGTAAACATATGCCAAAGCATTGTACATGTATATGTGCTATGTCGCTGTAAATTGCAGGATTAGTGGTCTGTGGACTGGGCAGCGGCACATGTCTGCATAAGTTTTTCAGTGCTCTCCAGGTAAATGCCATGACTGGAAATATGAAATTAATTCAAAAGTAAACATGCCATATATGACATTGTACATGTATAAGCTTATACATGTGACATGTTGCTGTGAATCACACGTTTTTTGGCTTGTGAACTACATGATACTGTTCTGGGCAGTCAGCACATGTTTGCAGAAGTTTACTGATGGTTTTCCAGTCCGAAACAGGCAGGGAAATATGAATTTGACCCAAAAATCAACCGGACCATTACACAAAAATACTACAATATAGTACATGTTGTTTGTGTTGAAGTTTCGCACAATTTGGATTTCACGGACTACGTGACAGGTTTATCATGTACGACACATGTTGGCGGAACTTTATTGATTGTTTTCCAGTCCGAAACAGGCAGGAAAATATGAATTCGCAGAAAAAAGCAAACCTGCATTTTACATAACAAAGACATAAATTTGGTACGTGTGCTGCGCGTTGATAAATCGCACAATTTTGATTTGGCCTACGTGAAAGTAGAAGTTGGCGGAAGTTTTCCAATGCATTCCCAGTCCCAAGCAAGGAAGGAAATATGAATTTGACCCAAATTTTACATAATAAATACATGAATTTGGTACATGTGCTGCGCGTTGATAAATCGCACAATTTTGATTTGGCAGACCACGTAAAAGTCTTATGGGCTACGGGACATGCTGGTGGAAGTTTCAGTGCATTTCCAGTCTCAATCAAGCATGGAAATATAAATTTGACCCAAAAGTAAACATGAATTTTGAATAAAAACAAAGAAAAATAGCACATGTTGTTTGCGTTGAATTTTCATACAATTTGGGTTTAACAGACTATGAGACAGGTTTGCCATCTACGTTATATATCAGTGGAAGATCACGGATACTTTTTCCGCGCCCAAACATGCAGCAAAATAAAAAATAAACGAAAAATAAAACATGCATTTTACAGTTTTACACAACATTACAAGTATATGGACCACGCCCCCTTTGTTCGCTTATTGATTTAACGACTAATTGGCTATAGTTCGATGGAACGAGACTGACCTGCGTTAGAACATGATATGTCATAGAACATGTTCGCATAGATCTGGAGTAATGAAACACTCTTGGAAACAAGAAATGACTCAAAATACAAACCCGGAAATGGAAAACAACAACATGTCTTGGTTTGTGCGACCTTGATGACCTTCCCCACCGTAAATGTTATTTCGGGAAATAGAGCCTAATAACGTGTTTGCTGGTGGAAAGGGAATATTTCCTGCCTCCTAGATTTTCACAAGCTTTCGTTTGATGGGGAAAAGAGGGAGAGAACGGGTGTAGTTTAGCCAAAGGGGGGGGGGGAGAGAAAATTGATGAGAAATCTGACCTGATTTGGCAACGTCGTTTGAGGTTCAGCGATTTGGGTCCAGCCTCGCTGTGAGTTTCAATTCGAGATTGAGGTGGAACCCGACTACAGAAGCAAGGCCCACTGCAATGCATTGCAATGGGGAACCCCATTATTTCAATTGTGTCCAAAGAAAAAGTGCAAGATTTCGTCGGGAACCATGACGATCCCTATTGGAAATACTATGAGTCGTGGGTTCCCCATATGACAATTATTTGGCGGGAGATTTCACGTTGCGTTCCTAGACCTCCGTCTGATCGACGGAGGTAAAAACGAGTTTTTGTTGGCTTTCCAGATAAAATGAACGAATTGACCAATTCATGTCCACTCAAGGAAAATAGATCAAACGTATAGGGTGTCGTCTTGTATAACTCGATTCGGATGGTTTGGATGGCGACAGACAGAAGACTGTTTGCTCCCTGTGCAAGTATCTACTCTGACAGAAGGGCACGTTATCATTCTTGGATTCCCGATCATTCTTTACCAGTATATGACAGGTGAGATCAATCAGTCGGTACACCGAAGGGATTTATTTGGAATGTAAGTCTGATTAGAGCACGGCCAGACAAAAAGTAATTACTGGACCACGAGTGGAACTAGCTAAAAGTAGATCTGATCTAGTGGTTTCGTGATAATAGACTATACTATGTCGAATAATCCCAGATTTTATACCTATTTTCCGACATCTCAGTTAACGTCGTTATTACGTCGGCAATGTCCTTTCTTCTGAACATTGAGGATCACTGTAAATGTATCGATATACGCATTCACCAAGCCTCGATCCGTTTTCCGCATTTTACAACAGCTCCAAATCTAATCTCACCCACAGGCAACAAAAATGTAATGATCTGTTACATTATTATGTGCGCGGTGTATTACGCGAAACATAATTTTTTATTTCTAACTATACAGTTATGTCAACCATGCCATTATATATTTCAATTATGTCATGAATAACATAAGTACGGTACTATATGGAGACAAACGCAAACGAACTCTTTTTGGATAGAGCAGTTTTACAAAATTTACAGAGCTGTGACGCGGCTTAGCAACACAATGGCGGACTTTTCATTGAAAAAATGACGGAGATGGGAGGGGTAGGTATATATGACTACAACCTGAAAATAGAACCGGCACGTTCTTTCATTCATGCATTATCCATCACGCGCTGGTGATCCATGCCAATCAAAACGACAAACCAATGGAATATCATCGAATCATACGAACTGTTCCTTCCGTTCTACATTTCTACTACGGTGGGGCAGAGATCATTCCTGCAGCCGTTTAGACGAAAGGTATATGCAATCGAAGCCAGGAGATTGCGATACACGCTTCGGCAGAGGTAGTAAGGGTCATACAGGAACAGTACATCGCTATAGCTGTGAGCCGTATGGTCATGATATTTACGGTATCAACATGAGCAGCTACAAAAGAAGCATGGTTGGGATACAAATCAGTTCTAGTACTTGTGATGTTTGACAAAATATGCAGTCAGTATATTTTATATATGATTTCTTGTCAGTATGCCGGCATCTCTGTCCACCACTCATGTTATGTTGTTTATTTTGGTTAATTGTTTTAGTGTCTCACAATGAGCATGAAGTTAATGTAACAAAGTCCGTGGACGAAGTGATAAAGACGTACTTGCGACAACTGAATTCTTTGGAGATGACGGTTGGCAACTGGAACGCATGCGCATCCGTGTAGGCGAAGGCTAGCTTTCATTTCCTTTATTCCGTTTGAAACACTAATGTATATACTGTTCTTCGTGAGTAAGAGTCGTTAAGGCATATTTCAAACAAAATGTGCGTTCCGTTTTTCTCGTTCTGCTGATACATAATGTTGTCGAAAAAATATTTTTATTTCAAAAACAAATCCTGACGAAGGTATCTATGCCCCATGATTTGTACGACTGAAGACGTTGTGACCTGTCTGATGATATGATGTGGATTTGCAGCAGTGTCTCATCAGCTACCAATTCATGTTCCTGGAAAATACGTGAATTAATCTACATGTACGTACTGTTTTACATCATGAACAGTGGTTCACTGCCCTTCAGGCCCCATATTTAACTTCGCCGAGAGACTGACAGGAGGAACTGTGACCTCAAGTTACATTGTTTGAAATGTTTTTCATTTTCAGTCAACTTTCAACACCCCTAATACAGAGATTGAGAGGGTACTGTGTATTGCACTAAACCAGGATCATGATTTACAGGACCAGACGAAACTGACAGGACGGTTGGGTCAGCAGTACATTATTTCCTTCAGGTAAATAAGTTAGTTGAATCACTCCTTACAAGCAATATACATGTGAGGCTGAGCGACCAACAAAATTAAAGTATTTATTTCTGTTAGTGATTACGGTGAAGTCAGACAGAATAAGAAATTAATTCAGGAGCTGACTCGAAATAGATACGACCTATATCGCTGTCAGCTATCACTGTGAATATATCAGAACATGAAAACTGATCTGCACGAAGGAAGCACTGTCCAAACTTACTGTTTAACATTTGATGGTCGTTCGGCGCCCAAAACGAGACTAAGATTTTGTTCAACCCACGCATACCGTCCTGGAATTTCTGGTGATCATTGGTACTATCGGTAGGACACGTTCTACTCACTATAGTTACTGGATCACGATATTTCGGCGTTCGCGTGGGACCTAGACCAGCTAGCGTATCTAATTCCGCTAGGGGCCGTCTGGATACTCCATAGCCGCCACATGAACAGATTCAATGAAAGCGCGGCTGAGATACTAAGGCTACATCCCAGAATCCACAGTATTCTCGTGTATGAATGTGAGTTGTGGAGTCATTTGGTTGCTCTTTTGTAGCCAGACGTCAATTTTCCCCACCTTTCGCATATTGCTCCAATTTATACGATTACAACACATATAAGGGAAGTGGGAAGAGGTGCCGACATACTGACAGTCACATGACTTCACAGTATAGTCTTCCGGTTAACCTATTCTAAAGCACATACCAAGAATCGAACGATTCGTGATGTGTGTTGTATCTCAGATACGCTTTTATTATACCTGTTCATGTGGCAACTTGGATGATATGACCACACGGCCCCTAGTACCGGCATAATCGGTATTAGATACAAAGTTAGAGAGCTATGATGGAAACGCTCTGACAACTCGTATATTGGTAATTGGTGAACTGTGTCGCTGTGACAACTCGTACACTGGAGATTGGTGAGCTGTTTCGCTGTGACAACTCGTACACTGGAGATTGGCGAGCTGTATAGATACTCTAGACTCTCTGGACATGCTGGAGTTCGACCCCACCTCAAGCTTGAGACTGGCTTCCCAAATTCCTTCGAGGTCAGTTTTAAGAGAGGTAACTGAGTTTTGAATAATAGGTTTGTCGAGAAGATTCCAATCAGAGCACGTGTCGACACTATTTTTTTCGGAAGGGAGAGCTCACACGCTTGCGCGAAAATCGACCCTGAAGTCTATGGAGTTTCCCAGTTGGCAAGGGTCTAGGTGAATGACGGTTGTCCACCGTATATAATATCTAACACATACATTAAGCATGCCGTTACCAACATAACTTTTTCAATGGCAAAAACAGCTCAGGAGGTTAAAATATTCTGGGATTATTATGGCGCAGCCTTCACCAATATGCAATGACGAAACATAATCAAACTTAGAGAATATTATGCCCCAAGGTCGACTGTCTAATACGGTACATTGTATGAAGATATTTACACCTGTGACCGGTCATATTAATGGAATTGGATCCACATCAGAATCCATCTCACCTTTGTTCGCAAGGTGGATTATCCGTCCACCTTTCTTTATATTCTATTCATGTATTTAAGGTAATTACTTATTCCATAATAGATCACAGCGTTTTCCGAACGAGACAAGCATGCCTTATCACAGAAGCTTATAGAAGTCAAAACAGGGAAACTGGTGATTATGATAAATCTTCTATGGCCATTCATTGGAAGGTGTTCATTATTACAGTTAACCTGCGTCGGTGCCGTAAAAGAACCAAAACCCCTTCTCATCCGCGTCCCCTATATCCTTTTCACCTCCCCCACTCCCCAACAGTCACAGGGCAAGGTACCATTTCTAAGATCACATAAAACCACCAAGTAGTACGCGCGGCTTATATGGCTCCTTCCGTACTAGTAACTTATTATCCAGTGGCACGCCAGGACGCGCCCGACTGGCGAGTGAAACGCTCCTTTTATAGTACAGATAAAGAAGCATCAGTTCACTTTCTGATAACGGAATTTCAACATTGATTTCATCGTTTCCTCCATAAGACACAATCCAATGTCTATCATCGACGAAAACTTTTCTACCATTTGACTTTGTTTATTTCCACGGAATATTGGTCCAAGTCCAGTCCATGCGACCTGACCGGAGATTCGGGCGATCAAGAAGGACAGGTTGAGTCGGCAACAAATTGTTTCCTTCCTGTACCAGACATTACTATGGCCACTTTGTTGTCACGTCAGGAGACATCGTCTCCTTTCAAATAAGTGGCATGTGAAATCGATCGACTAGGAAAATGGAGGAAGTCATTTCAGTGTACGATTCTAATTACAGCGGTCCAGACAAAACGGAAAATGACTCGAGTGAAGAACTTCGATGAATTCCCCCGCGATGGCGCTCTGTGACAAAGATAAGTAACATTCGAAATTTCCCGTCACGAACTACAAGCCATGATTAACTTCATAAAAATGTTCTGACTATTCACTATCCGTGAATAATTGATTTTCACGAATGAGAAAATCCGAAGACGGCGTGTACATGAAAGTCGCGCTACAGACAATTGTTTGTTGAACCTGACTTTAATATGGAGATCTTCATGAAAGGTGAGAAGCTATACGTCTATATCAATAGACATACCGTATCACGTGTGCAGCACAACTATCGTGGACAGTAAAAACACGAACGATTACCCTTTTCATTGCTCTAAGTTATCCTGTGCTCATGCGTCCTTCTCCGTTGAAATCGTATATATTAAAGTCTGCATAGCAGCGTTGTAGAACGATCTACTTCTACACTTGAGACAAATATGGTTTACCCTTCTAGATAGCAAGCTTCAGATGAGACGTTCAATATTCAGTCGTTGTCCATAAAAGACATAATTTGTATGACCGTTAGGAAAGTAGCTTTTGACTCTGTTTCGAGATAAATGCTTAGATATTGTGATGGGAGAAATAAAAGTTCGTTCCAGATGGGTTTTATCAAACTCGTGTGAATAAATCCGTTAAATATCCAACATTACACAATCAAGAACCTCATGTGATACGTTGTTATCCTCATCATACGAATACTTTCTGACTTCTTCCTTTCGTCACACCATCAGCTGAATTTCTTTTCACCTTCCAATTCCCTCAGCTCTACGTTCCTATTTTCGTCCTTCAGATTCGAGCGAGATAAAGTTATACAAACATGTGCAAAATGAAATTTAGCCAGCACGCGTTCGAAGTTTAGTACTGATGCCTCTTCACCAAAGAGGTACGCTTCACAAAACGGCACGTTCTTTATACGACGTCCGTTATAGTTTGTCCAGGTTGTGTAATACATGGACCCCGGCGGCTATAAAAGTCAGGGTGGGTGAGCATAAGATTGTTTGTGTCCTGCAGGACGTCTCTACTCTGTCTCCTTGTCAATTATCGAGACTTCCATGGCGAGTTACATTGTACATATTTAACCAATGTGAGATCGATACGTCGAGTTGAAGTTATTTATTTCGAACGTTGGGTTCTAATCACAGCGGAGCCAGAGGAAATGGGAAATGATCTGTACAGCAGAGATGAGCTGAAGTTTGTAACACATGGTCGTTAGTATTCAAGCTTGCCGACATGTGTCTTCATATATACAGGACTTGTTTCCGTAATATCGAGTTCCTCGTGAAAAAAAGAACATTCGTGGTGGAAAATTAAAAACCTGTGATTGAAAAATATAGTACTACATGCTCACGCGCTGGTGATCCATGCCAATCAAAACGACAAACCAATGGAATATCATCGAATCATACGAACTGTTCCTTCCGTTATACATTTTTACTACGGTGGGACAGAGATCATTCCTGCAGCCATTTAGACGAAAGGTATATGCAATCGAAGCCAGGAGATTGCGATACACGCTTCGGCAAAGGTAGTAAGGGTCATACAGGAACAGTACATCGCTATAGCTGTGAGCCGTATGGTCATGACATTCACGGTATCAACATGAGCAGCTACAATAGAAGCATGGTTGGGATACAAATCAGTTCTAGTGCTTGTGATGTTTGACAAAATATGCAGTCAGTATATTTTATATATGATTTCTTGTCAGTATGCCGGCATCTTTGTCCACCACTCATGTTATGTTGTTTATTTTGGTTAATTGTTTTAGTGTCTCTCAATGAGCATGAAGTTAATGTAACAAAGTCCGTGGACGAAGTGATAAAGACGTACTTGCGACAACTGAATTCTTTGGAGATGACGGTTGGCAACTGGAACCTATGCGCATCCGTGTAGGCGAAGGCTAGCTTTCATTTCCTTTATTCCGTTTGAAACACTAATGTATATACTGTTCTTCGTGAGTAAGAGTCGTTAAGGCATATTTCAAACAAAATGTGCGTTCCGTTTTTCTCGTTCTGCTGATACATAATGTTGTCGAAAAAATATTTTTATTTCAAAAACAAATCCTGACGAAGGTATCTATGCCCCATGATTTGTACGACTGAAGACGTTGTGACCTGTCTGATGATATGATGTGGATTTGCAGCAGTGTCTCATCAGCTACCAATTCATGTTCCTGGAAAATACGTGAATTAATCTACATGTACGTACTGTTTTACATCATGAACAGTGGTTCATTGCCCTTCAGGCCCCATATTTAACTTCGCCGAGAGACTGACAGGAGGAACTGTGACCTCAAGTTACATTGTTTGAAATGTTTTTCATTTTCAGTCAACTTTCAACACCCCTAATACAGAGATTGAGAGGGTACTGTGTATTGCACTAAACCAGGATCATGATTTACAGGACCAGACGAAACTGACAGGACGGTTGGGTCAGCAGTACATTATTTCCTTCAGGTAAATAAGTTAGTTGAATCACTCCTTACAAGCAATATACATGTGAGGCTGAGCGACCAACAAAATTAAAGTATTTATTTCTGTTAGTGATTACGGTGAAGTCAGACAGAATAAGAAATTAATTCAGGAGCTGACTCGAAATAGATACGACCTATATCGCTGTCAGCTATCACTGTGAATATATCAGAACATGAAAACTGATCTGCACGAAGGAAGCACTGTCCAAACTTACTGTTTAACATTTGATGGTCGTTCGGCGCCCAAAACGAGACTAAGATTTTGTTCAACCCACGCATACCATTCCTGGAATTTCTGGCGATCATTGGTACTATCGGTAGGACCCGTTCGACTCACTATAGTTACTGGATCACGATATTTCGGCGTTCGCGTGGGACCTAGACCAGCTAGCGTATCTAATTCCGCTAGGGGCCGTCTGGATACTCCATAGCCTCCACATGAACAGATTCAATGAAAGCGCGGCTGAGATACTAAGGCTAGGTCCGAGAATCCACAGTATTCTCGTGTATGAATGTGAGTTGTGGTGGCATTTGGTTGCTCTTTTGTAGCCAGACGTCAATTTTCCCCACTTTTCGCATATTGCTCCAATTTATACGATTACAACACATATAAGGGAAGTGGGAAGAGGTGCCGACATACTGACAGTCACATGACTTCACAGTATAGTCTTCCGGTTAACCTATTCTAAAGCACATACCAAGAATCTAACGATTCGTGATATGTGTTGTATCTCAGATACGCTTTTATTATACCAGTTCATGTGGCAACTTGGATGATATGACCACACGGCCCCTAGCACCGGCATAAGCGGTATTAGATACAAAGTTAGAGAGTTATGATGGAAACGCTCTGACAACTCGCATATTGGTAATTGGTGAGCTGTTTCGCTGTGACAACTCGTACACTGGAGATTGGCGAGCTGTATAGATACTCTAGACTCTCTGGACATGCTGGAGTTCGATCCCACCTCAAGCTTGAGACTGGCTTCCCAAATTCCTTCGAGGTCAGTTTTAAGAGAGGTAACTGAGTTTTGAATAATAGGTTTGTCGAGAAGATTCCAATCAGAGCACGTGTCGACACTATTTTTTTTCGGAAGGGAGAGCTCACACGCTTGCGCGAAAATCGACCCTGAAGTCTATGGAGTTTCCCAGTTGGCAAGGGTCTAGGTGAATGACGGTTGTCCACCGTATATAATATCTAACACATACATTAAGCATGCCGTTACCAACATAACTTTTTCAATGGCAAAAACAGCTCAGGACGTTAAAATATTCTGGGATTATTATGGCTCAGCTTTCACCAATATGCAATGACGAAACATAATCAAACTTAGAGAATATTTTGCCCCAAGGTCGACTGCCTAATACGGTACATTGTATGAAGATATTTACACCTGTGACCGGTTATATTAATGGAATTGGATCCACATCAGAATCCATCTCACCTTTGTTCGCAAGGTGGATTATCCGTCCACCTTTCTTTATATTCTATTCATGTATATGAGGTAATTACTTATTCCATAATAGATCACAGCGTTTTCCGAACGAGACAAGCATGCCTTATCACAGGAGAAGCTTATAGAAGTCAAAACAGGAAAACTGGTGATTATGATATGGTCATTCATTGGAAGGTGTTCATTATTACAGTTAACCTGCGTCGGTGCCGTAAAAGAACCAAAACCCCTTCTCATCCGCGTCCCCTATATCCTTTTCACCTCTCCCACTCCCCAACAGACACAGGGCAAGGTACCATTTCTAAGATCACATAAAACCACCAAGTAGTACGCGCGGTTTATATGGCACCTTCCGTACTAGTAACTTATTACCCAGTGGCACACCAGGACGCGCCCGACTGGCGAGTGAAACGCTCCTTTTATAGTACAGATAAAGAAGCATCAGTTCACTTTCTGATAACGGAATTTCAACATTGATTTCATCGTTTCCTCCATAAGACACAATCCAATGTCTATCATCGACGAAAACTTTTCTACCATTTGACTTTGTTTATTTCCACGGAATATTGGTCCAAGTCCAGTCCATGCGACCTGACCGGAGATTCGGGCGATCAAGAAGGACCGGTTGAGTTGGCAACAAATTGTTCCCTTCCTGTACCAGACATTACTATGGCCACTTTGTTGTCACGTCAGGAGACATCATCTCCTTTCAAATAAGTGGCATGTGAAATCGATCGACTAGGAAAATGGAGGAAGTCATTTCAGTGTACGATTCTAATTACAGCGGTCCAGACAAAACGGAAAATGACTCGAGTGAAGAACTTCGATGAATTCCCCCGCGATGGCGCTCTGTGACAAAGATAAGTAACATTTGAAATTTCCCGTCACGAACTACAAGCCATCATTAACTTCATAAAAATGTTCCGACTATTCACTATCCGTGAATAATTGATTTTCACGAATGAGAAAATCCGAAGACGGCGTGTACATGAAAGTCGCGCTACAGACAATTGTTTGTTGAACCTGACTTTAATATGGAGATCTTCATGAAAGATGAGAAGCTACACGTCTATATCAATAGACATACCGTATCACGTGTGCAGCACAACTATCGTGGACAGTAAAAACACGAACGATTACCCTTTTCATTGCTCTAAGTTATCCTGTGCTCATGCGTCCTTCTCCGTTGAAATCGTATATATTAAAGTCTGCATAGCAGCGTTGTAGAACGATCTACTTCTACACTTGAGACAAATATGGTTTACCCTTCTAGATAGCAAGCTTCAGATGAGACGTTTAATATTCAGTCGTTGTCCATAAAAGACCTAATTTGTATGACCGTTAGCAAAGTAGCTTTTGACTCTGTTTCGAGATAAATGCTTAGATATTGTGATGGGAGAAATAAAAGTTCGTTCCAGATGGGTTTTATCAAACTCGTGTGAATAAATCCGTTAAATATCCAACATTACACAATCAAGAACCTTATGTGATACGTTGTTATCCTCATCATAAGAATACTTTCTGACTTCTTCCTTTCGTCACACCATCAGCTGAATTTCTTTTCACCTTCCAATTCCCTCAGCTCTACGTTCCTATTTTCGTCCTTCAGATTCGAGCGAGATAAAGTTATACAAACATGTGCAAAATGAAATTTAGCCAGCACGCGTTCGAAGTTTAGTACTGATGCCTCTTCACCAAAGAGGTACGCTTCACAAAACGGCACGTTCTTTATACGACGTCCGTTATAGTTTGTCCAGGTTGTGTAATACATGGACCCCGGCGGCTATAAAAGTCAGGGTGGGTGAGCATAAGATTGTTTGTGTCCTGCAGGACGTCAATACTCTGTCTCCTTGTCAATTATCGAGACTTCCATGGCGAGTGAGTTACATTGTACATATTTAACCAATGTGAGATCGATACGTCGAGTTGAAGTTATTTATTTCGAACGTTGGGTTCTAATCACAGCGGAGCCAGAGGAAATGGGAAATGATCTGTACAGCAGAGATGAGTTTGTAACACATGGTCGTTAGTATTCAAGCTTGCCGACATGTGTCTTCATATATACAGGACTTGTTTCCGTAATATCGAGTTCCTCGTGAAAAAAAGAACATTCGTGGTGGAAAATTAAAAACCTGTGATTGAAAAATATAGTACCACATGCTGACTGTGATTCGATAATTGTTCAGCTGCTCTTCTGTACCGGAAATGTAGAGAAATTACCCGCTGATGAGTGAAGCTTATGTGTTAGGCTATCAAACAGCAAAATACGTGTGCGGTTTTTGAGACATCAAATTTAAGATTTTAGGAAATCAATGATATCTGCAGTGTCTAGAATAATTACTGGCGCGTCAAACCGAGCTGGTCACACGTGTCGAAGTGTCTATCTGATTCAGAAATTAAACATTAAAAATTTCCTCTCTGTAATATCTCAGAGAAATATTCCCATTGATTTTGCCAAGCTTTATTTTCGATATAAAATGAAAAATATTTGATATAAAAATAAACGAATAAATACCAGAACGGTTAGACAAAGAAAAAAAGCTTCGTTATTTCATCGCCAGGCAGTTACTTACACACACAGCATTGTAACGTCACAACCAGAAGTGAGGGTGGAATATGTCTTTACCTGGCCAGCCTGGACATCGGGTATTATAGGTTAGTTCTTCTGCACATTCTTACATTTACTAGGATTACCTCATTTTGAGGCGTTTACTCCTTCAGACGTCCTCGATGCTCATCCATTAACTTTAGATGAGTTATTTGTTTGAGCTAATCTGTCATCGCAGCATCTAATTCCGTTTAAGCCGATGCTATGAGTTGTGTGGATAGTTCATAGTCTCCACATGAACAGCTGCGCGATGTGGATACTAAGGTTACGTATTTGAATGTGAGGTGCCGAGGGAAGCTTTCCCGTGGAGTGATATGGATGTTTTTCAGTCGCCAGACCTCTTCAAGGTTTCCCACATCTCTGCATATCGCTCCAATTCATTAGAAATTCCATTGACGTCCATACGAAGCATGATGGGTAGTGGCAATTGAGTTTTATAGACTACAGTGTACCAAGGCATCACGTCCAGTTTTAGAATATTTAACTGGTTGATTCAAATTTTCAAATAAACGGTATTTTTATTGGCCCGTGGAGAGAAGTTGAAGAGCATCCAAAAGCTTCTGTAAAAATTCATACTACATGCAATCTCTCATGCAGCACGAGGCGACATTTTGCAAAACGAAGAAACAGAAACATCTTTCACTTTTGCTCAACAGTGCATCACCTGATATCTTCCCCAGTTCTGAAGTACTTGATTGGTCAATTCAAACTTTCAAATAGAAATCCGGTATTTTCATTGGCTCATGTAGAAAGTTGGAGGAACATTCTATCAATCACAAAGGTTCTGAATAATGGTTATTTGTCACAGTGGAACATGTTCATTGAGAGCAGATGGTGATTTGTCCGAGTCCGATTAGATGGACTGAAATATATGTGCATATCCTCTGTCCCAACAGATCTCAGCAAGTATCTTCATAGGAACTGAGCTTTCGGACCTGCCGAGTGGAAATCTAAGAAGAGTGCTGATCGGATTTTACTGTTAGTTTTTTTGGTTAACTGGTTGAATCGTTTGTTTCATCAGATGTCGTTCATGCTCATTCATTAACATCAGGTGAGCTGCTTATTTAGCTGATCTGTCAGATTTAGCCGATGCTAGGGGCCGTGTGGTTACTTCATATTTTCCGAATGAACATACGCAAAAATGCGCGGTTGAGATACCAAGGCTACGACCTCAAATTCTCCGTATTTTAGTCTGAATGTGAGGTGACGAGAGAGGCTTTCCTCTTGAGATATGAACTTCAGATGTGATGCACCGTAATCGCTTCATACACATGTGTAACATCCAAACCACTAACGCGGACACATGAATCGAAAT
>JAVTVY010024765.1:0-86801 GCA_036873755.1 Hanleya hanleyi
ACTGATAAGCTTGGCATAATGCAGAAGCAAAGTAACTCCGAATAAACTTAATAAACGCATGGTGACAGTCTCAATATTTCGACAAAATTTTATTTGTCATCTTCAGGATGTGATCTAACAGCAGTTACAGGCTCTTATATACAAAACGACTAACAAAGACTGAAATGGTTCGATACACAAAATTAGAGGGCAATAGCCAACCAGATAATATGTGAACATAACAATTAAGGTAAACATGAGTGGCAAATAGACATGACAAGGAATACACACACCACATAGGCCTGACAATACACAATCGAAATGGCAATAGTTTGATAAGGATAATAGATACGGGTGGTGATTTATTGAGGTGTGTGAATGTGTATAGAGTGGCAGCAGAAATGTCAATCAGGGGAATAAACACAAGTGAAACAGAGATTAGAAAAAATGTATTAAGTTGATTAGAGAAACGTAACAAAGGTACCTAAGATTGAAATCGGAAATAAGATATAGAGAATTGGATAGTTACAGAACGGGAAATGCTGAACTATATGGGCGAACTATATTAGGCTATTAATTAACAAGACAAGAAATACACACACCACAGAAATGCTGGATAGTTGTATTATCTTATCTAAACAGTGATTGATGGAATAAAATATATAAAAATTGAAATTGGAAACAAAATACCAAAATAATAAACAGTAGTCTACCTGAATAACTGTAGCTCTTTCGAAGCTTTTACACCACTGTTAAGTTTAGGATTTGAGCGCCGAATAGCTAGGGCTTCCTTAAATAACACAGGAAGGAAGCAATCAGAGATTGCTCAATTGTATGCCCCCCCTTCCGCTTTAATCCGACACTGCCCCGCCATTGTTCTGTTGTTTATTGGTTGGTGGAGGCCTAATTTGGATAATTATAAAAATTCTGTTTCTGTCACTTTTTTTGCCATGCCTCACATAAAACATATTCCAAGTATCAGCCAACAAGTGATAATACGATGTTTCGATGCAAGATGGTCGCCAGGGCTTTCGCCAAATCCGAAAATGTGACCTGGTTATGAGACCTACATTCCTTGGGAGTATATTGTGGTGAAATTATGAAGCGATCAGTGAACTTTGAATTTTGCACCCAATTCACTCTTTTTGGGGCAACTTCATACTTTAACTTCAGGACCTATGTTGTCTGCTTTGGAATGTAGGATAACATATAATATAGCCATTTTTCTGGTCCAAATCGGTTATGGACGGAGATCCAGCCTGGACAAATGAATATATCCCATTCAAAATATAACCGAATTTAACTTCAGGACATATGTTGTCTGCTTTGGAATGTAGGATAACATATAATATAGCCATTTTTCTGGTCCAAATCGGTTATGGACTGAGATCCAGACTGGACAAATGAATATATCCCATTCACTGTATTTTTGATAAACAAAGGGCCATAACTCTTGAAAATATAACCGAAAGCAGAGAAACTTCACGCTGCACACCAATGGGTCACTGACCACATATCATGCAAATTTCATACTTGTCCATACAATATTAACCGAGATCCAGCCCTACAAGTCTCAAAGATTTGGGCCATAACTGTTGAAAATATACGCGAAATGTGGAGGAACTTTACGCTGCACGACTACAGGGCACTGACCACATATCCTGCAAATTTCATAATTGTCCATACAATATTAACCGAGATCCAGCCCGGACAAGTCCCAATTCACGAAGAATTCAGGAACAAAGGGCCATAACTCTTGAAAATATAAGCGAAACGATCCAGTCTGGACAAATGAATATATCCCATTCACTGTATTTTTGATAAACAAAGGGCCATAACTCTTGAAAATATAACCGAAAGCAGAGAAACTTCACGCTGCACACCAATGGGTCACTGACCACATATCATGCAAATTTCATACTTGTCCATACAATATTAACCGAGATCCAGCCCTACAAGTCTCAAAGATTTGAAGAAAAAAGGGCCATAACTGTTGAAAATATACGCGAAATGTGGAGAAACTTTACGCTGCACAACTACAGGGCACTGACCACATATCCTGCAAATTTCATAATTGTCCATACAATATTAATCGAGATCCAGCCCGGACAAGTCCCAATTCACACAAATTTGAAGAAAAAAGGGCCATAACTCTTGAAAATATATGCGAAACACGGAGAAACTTCACGCTGCACAACTACAGGGCACTGACAACATATCCTGCAAATTTCATAATTGTCCATACAATATTAACCGAGATCCAGCCCGGACAAGTCCCAATTCACGAAGAATTCAGGAACAAAGGGCCATAACTCTTGAAAATATAAGCGAAACATGAAGAAACTTTACGCTGCACAACTGTGAGGCACTGACCACATATCATGCAAATTTCATACTTGTCCATACAATATTAACCAAGATCCAGCCCGGACAAGTCCCATTCACAGAGATTTCAGAAAAAGGGCCATTACTCTTGAAAATTATACCGGAACTCGGAAAACACTCAACGCTGCACATCTACGAGGCACTAGCCACATTCCATGCAAGTTTCAGTCCTGTCCATCAAATATTAACCGAGATATTGCTCGGACAAGAAATTCGGACGGACAGACGGACAGACGGACAGACAGACAGACGGACAGACGGACGGACGGACAAAGCGATCGCTATATGCCCCCCTCTAGTTAGAGGGGCGCAACAAAATGATTTCTCCGTGACTAGGAGTCAATAACTTTAGTGTTAGACAATAAGACTGAGGACAATGGGCAATATGGAATACCTTCTAATCTATTAGGTAAATCAAGTAGGTCTTTAATATGTTGGAAGTGCTCACAACTGAACAAATGAGAATGGATTTCGCTGTTGCCTTTACTATGTTCCTTTAGTCGTGTTTCAAGACAACGCTCAGTTTTTCCGATGTAACTAGAATTACAACCAGGGCAGGTAAATTGGTACACAATATCACTTCTAAATTCTAGCGGAGTCTTGTCTTTGATGTTGATAATTGCACTGACTTTAGTGGTTCTCGAATGAACAATGATCTTCACTGGCTTTGTGAGAAGTTTGCGAATTTTATCTAAATATCGTTTGACTATTCGTTCTCCCTGAGGACCAACGTAAGAGAATTTGATCCAGATTTTAGGTATGTCGTCTTTAGGTTTATCTCGAGACGTTGTGAGCATTTCCAACATATTAAAGACCTACTTGATTTACCTAATAGATTAGAAGGTATTCCATATTGCCCATTGTCCTCAGTCTTATTGTCTAACACTAAAGTTATCGACTCCGCGGATCACTGGAATGTCTTGTTATTTAAGGAAGCCCTAGCTATTCGGCGCTCAAATCCTAAACTTAACAGTGGTGTAAAAGCTTCGAAAGAGCTACAGTTATTCAGGTAGACTACTGTTTATTATTTTGGTATTTTGTTTCCAATTTCAATTTTATATATTTTATTCCATCAATCACTGTTTAGATAAGATAATACAACTATCCAGCATTTCTGTGGTGTGTGTATTTCTTGTCTTGTTAATTAATAGCCTAATATAGTTCGCCCATATAGTTCAGCATTTCCCGTTCTGTAACTATCCAATTCTCTATATCTTATTTCCGATTTCAATCTTAGGCACCTTTGTTACGTTTCTCTAATCAACTTAATACATTTTTTTTTCTAATCTCTGTTTCACTTGTGTTTATTCCCCTGATTGACATTTCTGCTGCCACTCTATACACATTCACACACCTCAATAAATCACCACCCGTATCTATTATCCTTATCAAACTATTGCCATTTCGATTGTGTATTGTCAGGCCTACATGTATGTGGTGTGTGTATTTCTTGTCATGTCTAATTGCCACTCATGTTTACCTTAATTGTTATGTTCACATATTATCTGATTGGCTATTGCCCTCTAATTTTGTGTATCGAACCATTTCAGTCTTTGTTAGTCGTTTTGTATATAAGAGCCTGTAACTGCTGTTAGATCACATCCTGAAGATGACAAATAAAATTTTGTCGAAATATTGAGACTGTCACCATGCGTTTATTAAGTTTATTCGGAGTTACTTTGCTTCTGCAATAGGCCTATGGGCCTACCCAGGCCTCGGTGACTTTTTTCAAAAATTTCACCGTTTCGCTCCGGGACACTTCCTATCATGTTTGTCTTGACGAGACGTGAAAAACAAATCCAAACAACCCTACCGCAAATGTATAGAAGTAGGTTTCCCAGGGGGACAAACATTGGACCTATACCCCCAGTATGGGACTATATGGGTCTATATGGGCTGTATGGTACTTTTTCAAAAATTTCACCGATTCGCTCCGGGACACTTCCTACCATGTTTGTCTTGACGAGACTAAGAAAACAAATCCAAACAACCATACCGCAAATGTATAGAAGTAGGTTTCCCAGTGAGACAAACATTGGTCCTATACCCCTAGTATGGGCCTATATGGGTCTATATGGGCTATATGGTACTTTTTCAAAAATATCACCGATTCGCTCCGCGACACTTCCTATCATGTTTGTCTTGACGAGACTAAGAAAACAAATCCAAACAACCATACCGCAAATGTCTAGTAGTAGGTTTCCCAGTGGGACAAACATTGGTCCTATACCCCTAGTATGGGACTATATGGGTCTCCCTGAACTTTTTCCAAAAATTTCAACGATTCGCTCCGCGACACTTCCTATCATGTTTGTCTTGACGAGACTAAGAAAACGAGGTCCCACAACCTATACCGCAAATGTCGAGAAGTAGGTTTCCCAGGATGGCCCTATACCCCCCATACCCCATATAGGCATTTTCCCGTAATTTAGAATAAAGTCCGTGTTCCGTATTTTTTCAGGAAAAATTTTACATACACCCACCCTGGAACTAGGGGGAGATAACTCTATTGATAGGCAAGTCCCAATAAGCCCGAAGACCTATATACCCCCCATACCCCATATAGGCATTTCCCCGGATTTTACGATAAAGTCCGTTTTCCTTCTTTTTTTCAGGAAAATTTTTACATGCACCCACCCATGACTGGATGCCCCATCACCTAGGCTTCACATGGATACCTCATATGACCCCATTGGACCATTAGGGGCTCCCATAGCTCCAAAACGTCTATTTCCATACCCTTGGGCCACCGCGCATGCGCAGAATGCCGATATTTCAACCCCACACCCAGTCCAGTCAGATGCCCCTTCACGAATGCTTCACTTTGATACCTCACTCGACCCCATTGGACCATTAGGGACTCCCCTAGCTCCAAAACGGCTATTTTCATACCCTTGGGCCACCGCGCATGCGCAGAATGCCGATATTTCAAACCCACACACCCAGCCCTGTATCATATGGACCCCATTCACGAATACTTCACTTTGATACCTCACTCGACCCAATCGGACCATTTTATCTAGGGACTACTTTTTCTCCGCGGAAGCTTTTTTCCGCGACCGCATCACCGCCAGGACCGCATCACCGCGGAGGAATACATTCCCTGCAACAATTGGAACTCTCCTGTGTTGGAGGTAGCTTTTTGGTCATTCTGCCGGAACTATAGTGCACTTGACCTCTCCGCCTCGTTTCCGCCCCAAATGACCTCTACATCCGGGTGAAAGTTTACATGTTTACAATTTACATGCTATATACTACTTCGGCCTTATACCTCTTCATTTCGTGAACATCACACAGGAAATGTTCCTGGCTCCGTGAGTGAGTGAGCCTTGCTGTGTATTAGCCACAGGCCCGCACAACAAGAGGTTTTTTTTTGGGGGGGGGGGCGGTGGTATTAGGGAGAAGTGTCGAAATATGGGGTCTCTATATATAACCCCATGCTTTATGTAAATCCACATGCGGTTATATATAGACCTCATATTTCGACACTTCTCCTTAATACCACCGCCCACACCCCCAAACTCTCGTTTTGCGGGCCTGTGGTACTAGCATAACCCTCTCTACCGACTGAAGAAAACTTCAGCAACTGCCAATCATTGGCATACAAAAATAACGGGGAATTTCTAGACAATTAATATTATCACATTACATTTTGTTGGAAAGGTTAAGATTTCTATATACAGGTAAAAACATATTTACATTTGTATATGCATGTATACATGTTTTTACCTGTATATAGAAATCTTAAATGCTGCCTTAAATGTATACATAATTTTGAAAATAATCTGATTTTGTTATAATTTTGCACAGTTGTATTTTATATTGTATGTTGCACTGTATATATAGGGTTGTTACTGTATGGGTGTCTGTTACTGGACCTCGTGTCTGTTGGCTCCTTAATTCAATGAATAAAAAAAAGTGTCATCGTTGAAACTACGTAAACGATTGATAAGTATATCTGCTCTTCGTTCGTGTTAATGGCAATGTTGACACTAGTTTCTAACTGTCAAAGCTACCGCAAAAGACGGAGTAAAACATGGGTTCCTTTTGATAGGGGAGAGTGGGGAGAAGTGGGATACTATTACCACTAAATTTGGGACACTTGTCTCCACACACTTGGAAGTATGAATCTTTATAACTCATATGTGACTGTGATATGAAATACTAATTAAGGCGTCCCACACCCAACACATGAGTAACCATCTCCCTAGTATAATCCGTGGCGTGTCCTACTCCTCCTCCTCCACTTTACTCACGTCCTACTCCTCCTCCTCCACTTTACTCACTGCACAGCGGGTCGCATAGGTGTGGCGCGGGATAGGCTGGGGCGAGAGACCTGGGGTTTTCGCTACCTGAGATTCCATGGGCCAGGCTTGTACCCTACAGTAGAATGGGTCGACTGCGCATGCGCGATGAGTAGTAGTATAGAAAGGGCACGCGATCTCCCTATCCCTATAGCTGTGGCGCGGGATAGGGTGGGCCGAGAGCCCTGGGGTTTTCGCTACCTGAGATTCCTACAGTAGAATGGGTCGACTGCGCATGCGCGATGAGTAGTATAGAAAGGGCACACGATTTCTCTATCCCTATAAACTAACCCATGGGGGTGAATGAACCCATGGGGGTGAATGAGCCATGGGGTGAAATCCGTGGCTGAGGGCCGGCTCATGTGGGTTTCACTTCTTAAGGTTCGGCTCATGTGGGTTTCACTTCTTAATCCGTGGCGTATGAGGGTCGGTTCAGATCCCCTGGGGTGGGGGCATGCCCCTGAGGGCAGTGGGTGGGTTCAATGAAAGCTCGTTTGACTAAACTTTACCAGATCGGGAACGCGACAAAATAGTCAAAATTCGATGTAAGATGGAACACCGTCGGTAGACTCGTGATACTGGGCTGGAAGAAATGGAACACACAAAAATGACAACGGAAACTAACTTTCAACACATTTGTTTATTGAAAAGAACACCTTATTGACCTCAACTATCGGATAGAATAAGCTACAAATAATCACATCACAGAAATGTAATGGAGAACATGCGGGAGAAGTGAACCATCCGTCAGCTCAGAACTTGCTGGTTCACTAATGTACCTCAATGCAAAAATCAAGGTTCTAATGTCAACGGTTCTCCTTATTTTGCCGACGAAAGGATTCGGATGGACTCACTCACTCACTCACTCACTCACTCACTCATTACCGGACAATTTGCAATTGAGAGCCTACTTCGTAGGACAAAGGTGGTGTTAAATAAAAACGGTGTGTTAAAGAAACAACGAAAGAAATGTAGTAAAACAAAAGTAGGTAGATGTCTATATAAATTCCTAAGTGTCATAGAGACAAAAGAAAAGAAAAGAAACATTTGTATTTGGACTAGATATCTACATACAAGCAATACATCTCCCTAGTATAATCCGTGGCGTGTCCTACTCCTCCTCTTCCTCCTCCTCCACTTTACTCACTGCACAGCGACTCCTCCTCCTCCTCCACTTTACCCACTGCACAGCGGGTCGCATAGGTGGCTGGGGCGAGAGACCTGGGGTTTTCGCTACCTGAGATTCCATGGGCCAGGCTTTCACCCTACAGTAGAATGGGTCGACTGAGCATGCGCGATGAGTAGTAGTATAGAAAGGGCACGCGATCTCCCTATTCCTATAGGTGTGGCGCGGGATAGGGTGGGCCGAGAGACCTGGGGTTTTCGCTACCTGAGATTCCATGGGCCAGGCTTGCACCCTACAGTGGAATGGGTCGACTGCGCATGCGCGATGAGTAGTGCGCGATAGAAAGGGCACACGATCTCTCTATCCCTATAAACTAACCCATGGGGGTGAATGAACCCATGGGGGTGAATGAGCCAGGGGTGAAATCCGTGGCGTATGAGGGTCGGCTCATGTGGGTTTCACTTCTTAAGGGTCGGCTCATGTGGGTTTCACTTCTTAATCCGTGGCGTATGAGGGTCGGTTCAGATCCCCTGGGGTGGGGACATGCCCCTGAGGGCAGTGGGTGGGTTCAATGAAAGCTCGTATTGATAACAGTCATCAATAAATAAAAATTAAAAAAAATAATGATTTGAGCGAGATAACTACTGACATGAATAGCGTGACTAACGTCACAGGACCTACGAAGTAGGGTGAGGAAGATGACTTGGGGGTCCAAGCGTAATGTTATAGGTCACTTAAGTAGGTCAAATTACGTCAAAAGTAAATCAGCTTAGAACTTGCTGGTAACAGTCCCCTAATGCAAGTTCATGCCAAAAATCAAGGTTCTAATATCAACGGTTCTCCTTATTTTGCCGACGAAAGGATTCGGATGGACTCACTCACTCACTCACTCACTCACTCACTCATTACCGAACAATTTGCAAATGAGAGCCTACTTCGTAGGAATATATCAAGATATTCCTACGAAGTAGGCTCTCATTCGCAAATTGTCCGGTAATCAGTGTGTCAGTCCATCCGAATCCTTTCGTCGGCAAAATAAGGAGAACCGTTGACATTAGAACCTTGACTTTTGGCATGGAGGTGCATTATGGGACTGTTACCAGCAAGTTCTAAGCTGACGTATTTTTGATGAACTGGTGATTCTGACTTGGGCTGTGCCCATCTTAATATAGGCAGGATTTCAACTTGGGGGGTCCAAGAGTTCAGTGCGCGTCGGCGCAGCCCTAATGCCTACCTTACTTCGTAGGTCCTGTGACGTTAGTCACACTGCTCATGTAAAATACTCATTATTTGGACGGGACATCTATGTAAAGTTAATCATTAATGTCCTGTGACGTTAGTCACACTGTCATGTATGATATCCTGGATGTCTATTATCTTTGAAAAGGCGATGTAACTGCCACCCAATTAATCAATTTCGTCATCAGCGAAATTGAAAATGGAAGGATTTTATCAATGAAAGTTAACTTGTCATCTATTCTGAGCGATTTTTTTCATTTGCGAAAGAAGTTCATCATATTCCTACGAAGTAGGCTACCATTTGCAAATTGTCCGGTAGTCAGTCAGTCCATCCGAATCCTTTCGTCGAACTGTTACCAGCAAGTTCTGAGCTGACCAACATTTGATGAAAATTTCTGGTGATTTTTGATGAAAATCACTGGTGATTCTGACTTGGGCCGTGCCCATCTTAATATAGGCAGGATTTCAACTGCGGGTCCAAGAGTTCAGTGCACGTCGGAGTGCTAATGGCTACCCTAATTCGTAGGTCCACCTGGACATTTTGAAGTGTATAACTTATTCCTGCGAAGTAGTGTTACGTCTAAAGGATAATAGGAAAAACGCAACAGAAAGCTTTCGTGAAATCAAAAATTAACAATCAAATATTTATTTACAATACTAAAATCATATGCAAATTAAGTTAGGTCAATACAGCAAATAAATGTCAAATAAAGTCTTACTGTTCAATGCTATACCGGTGTATCTCTCCGAGTCCGTAATAACGTGAAAATCTCTATAAAGTCCGTGCCGACGTGCAGAAATCGCGTTCCTGTATTTTGATAGTCCACATCGCTCGGCTGTTGTCCAGTTTCCGTCAGTTCAATCACGTAGATAAAACAACGGTCAAACACACAAGAGTAATCCAACAGGAATATACAATCCAGCAGTCAGTAATCTCAGGCAAAGGTAATGTCCAGTAGCACAATCTAATGCACCCACATAGAAGTCGTTTGAATCTCTCCCGATCACTAAACGTCGAGTTATTTATACTCTATCGGGCATTCGAGATTATTCTATCAAATCAAGAAACTTCCACCGGTACAGCAATGACGTATGATTTAAATCCAGATACGATCACAACCGCTTCTAGAAAGCTCCAAATAATTAACCCACAAAACAGTATGTATACAAGCGTATAGATGTGCAGATGGCGCTGTGTAGATGTGTAGATGGCGCTGTGACCCAGTTACCATCATAACACGGGTCTCTTCGTAATTCGGCCATTTTAATCATGATAAATCGGTCACGAAAATTCCAGATGGATGACTCACATAATACGTAGCTCTATTATTCTAGAAATGTCCACAGTGTCTAATTTGATACTGCAATACCACGACAGTAGGCTCTCATTTGCAAATTGTCCGGTAATGAGTGAGTCAGTGAGTGAGTGAGTCAGTCCATCCGAATCCTTTTGTCGGCAAAATAAGGAGAACCGTTGACATTAGAACCTTGATTTTTGGCATGAAGGTGCTTTAGGGGACTGTTACCAGCAAATTCTGAGCTGACCTACTTTTGATGAAAATTTCTGGTGATTTTTTATGGAAATCACTGCTGATTCTGACTTGGGCTATGCCCATCTTAATATAGGCAGGATTTCAACGGGGGGGGGGGTGGAGATTTCCAAGAGTTCAGTTCATAGGTCCTGTGACGTTAGTCACACTGCCATGTTGATAATCCACTTGTGTGTCAAATTTCCATTTAGGCGAAGAATATCGGAAATATATATTCGGTAAAAACATGTTTTGTGCATTTTCAAGATAGTTCCTTTCCTCTGATTGGATCAACATAACGTAACGCAATCCAGTCAAAGTGACATGATGAGATTATGCCTACAGATAATGTTAGACCTCCTGGATTTGTAGAGCCATCGGGAGATCAATGTAATTGATGTTTGGCTGGTAATTTGGTCTTGTCCTAGTAAGTCTTGGTTGTGAGAACATCGCAAAAGTGTCCCTGGGTCCTTAAAGGAAAAGTTCGGGTTTGGTTGCCTTTAATACATATTAATACAACTCACCAAATTAAACCCAAAAGATATATTTTCATTTTCAATTTTTTTTTTGAAGGAGTACTAGTCATTTTAAAACCGCGAACTCGCAGAAACAGAGTGCCGCCATTGTATCGTATCCAGAAGGCGGATATGACGTAGGGAAAAGGCTTTGGAACTCTCTGTCTGTTCGGGTAATATACGTGTCTTCAGTCGAAATTGAGTGAAATCATGTCGACGAGCGGCAGTTCCGAGTCCAGCGGTGAAAGCGACGAGGAAGCTGTGTTTGGTCTTATCAGGGCTACCAATTCGAGCCGAAACGCTCAGATACGGAGATCAGAGCTGCGGGGATGATAGCAGCTCTAAAGCGAGACAGGCCACGAAATGAAGACAGAAGCCCGCATGGAAAATTTAGTACATGTATGGTGCCGGTGCACACGTTGCTCTCATCAACGGCTTACGGGAGAGATCGAGTGTCTTCGCTGTTGGGAGAGCGAAGAAAGCCGCGCTCTGGCAACTATAAATGAAAATGGTATGAGCTATTAAATATTTGAAGTAATTCTTGCCAATTTTTACACCGTCAAACTTGCATCTTAACACACGCAGCCCAATGCTACCTCCATATGTCTGCCTTCCGCTTACGTCACACTGTTTTACATAGTTTTACTCCTATTGGCTAAAATAGATCACGTGACAATACAATGGCGCTTTCCTGGAGTTTGGTAAATTTGACGGTATCACAGCATTTGGTTAACTATTTCTGTGTAATAAATTCCAAAAATTAAAAAAAAATACAGTTGAATACCATTTGACTAGCTCTTTCAGTTGAAATATAGCTTTACCATACCCGAACCTTTCCTTTAAGTGAGTCAGCCTCGATGTTCATCAGCTTAAACATCGGTAAAAAATAATGGATCCAATTGAGATAAATCTGTCGAGAAGGATGTTGAGCGGGGGAGAGGTCTTATGAGGCAAAGAATAATCTAGAAACTTTGAGGAGATTTCTGCTCGTAATCAAGGTACAGGAAAGAGATTTCCTATCGGATAGTTGAGGTCAATAAGGTGTTCTTTTCAATAAAACAATGTGTTGAAAGTTAGTTTTCGTCCTAAAATATTGAAATCAGTGGTACAGAATAGGAATTATATCCTCGGTCAGCTTAACCGATCTGGCGTGGGCTTTTGGGAACCTGTCCAGGCCTGGGGAAGGCCATTTCTCCCTTCCGTCAAATGTTGTTCGTACCCATTGAGCTAACGGACTGAAACTTATCACATTATACTCATGGGTGATGCTCTACCAGAAAGTGTAAAAAAGAACAACAACAAAAAAACAAATGGCCGTTGTGATGACGTCACAGCGATGTCATTTTCAAAAAGTATTTTTGGTCGAGTTCTCGATCAGATTTTTTTTCGATTTATTTTTTGTGCAGTGTTCGTAAAAGCTGCAGCATAAATTAACAAATATTCTGATGTGAAATAAGATAGGTTTTACCCACTTTGTCTCGCAGAAAAGTAGAAGATTTGAAGAAAAATGACAAGAACATCACTTTTCTGGTAACCAACATGAACGCGATTTTGAATTTACCCATGATACCCTGCCTGGGGGTTATACAAATAGGCTCAAAATGACCCCAATATGATAAACTACAAAGCCCCGGAGCGTCATCCAATTCAGATGCATATATCGGGGCGGGGGGGGGGGGGAATCTCAAGATAATTGAAGGCAAAGAATAACCTAGATATTTTAAGGAAATTCTGCTCGTAATCTAATGTTGAAGGGGACTAAATGTTCAAAAATATTGAGAGGGTCCTCGGTGGCCGAGTGGTCTAAGGCGCTTCGCTGGTGACCGCTAGCCTCACATCGTTGAACCGGTACGGGTTCGAGCCCAGCTGGTGCACGTGCACGACGAGCGGTGGTTCTCTCCGGGCACCCCGGCTTCCTCCACCAACCAAACTCGCTATGAGTGAAACAAACTTGAGTGTGACATTAAGCGTACACAGCCACATAAAAAGTCATAACTATCGCCAAACTAGGTGATGAAAGTATCACTAATAAAATGTGATGAGTAAGAGCAATCAGCTTCCACCATTTATTGATGATGAAACCAATCTGTATTCATTACTCAAAGCCATTTATTGATGATTACCTGGTACACCAATAAATGTTGATGAACATAACTCCTAGGTATTTGTCGGGGATCACCATTTTTCTGGCTTTGAGAATCAGGGAACCAGGGATTTCTATATTCAGGGCGATATTTAGGTCCGCAAAGTAGCTCCTATCAAGATCACGCGCCAGTCTAGTCGCAGTCCATGTGTACATTTTGGCGAATTTCAAAAGCGATCAAATCACAAAAAGATTAGCTGCTGATAAAAACGCTAAAACAAAACCAATCGCGTACCCATTAATTTTTTTATTAGGTAATAAATACGTCTGAACGTCTCAGTACCAGGCAATATCTGCCATTTTCACACACTTTTCCATATACACTCTGAACCCAACAGCTTGTGAAATATAGGATTTCTTAGCCACCATACAATTACGTAAAGTTCGACTTTTCAGTCACCAATTTTATATTGTAGTAATTTGTTGCATGCAAACGAAAAGCCATATTTTAGACGTTACAGTATGTATATATTATGATGTGTTCTAATGTTAAGTTCTGTTTGTTTTGATAAAGCTATCCACGAGATTCCGTTTCATGACCTTTTAGGCCAGGTTTTGTAAATCATAAGCAGTTATATAATTGAAATTTATATGGGATAATATTGCAAGGTTATGTGATTGCAATGAATTTGTACTTTGTGAATCCCAAGTCTGATGTGCCTGTTTAGAAAATGTGACAGATAACCGAGCGAAATATCACGGCATTAATTTAGACACGGCATCTTCAGAGGATCAATAGAGGACACTGAGGTGCTAGCTTTTGGACAAAATGGCTGAACCAGTGGTCGCAGAGCTCCGAGCCATTAAGCAAGGTATCACGAAATTTGTGGACAATCTGCGGACTGATATTCAGGGCAAGGGCAATCGTCGATTGCAAAGAGAACAGATAAAGGACCACATTTCTTCTATTCAATAGTGTGATGGATTGTCTCCAAGTGAGGTGAGAGAGGGGCTGGATGATTGCACCGTGGTACTTCAGGCCTTACAATGCGTCATAGGGGGGGGGGCTCAAATAGTGGCACGAACCTCCTTCGGATCACTCCATAGAGAGATTGAACACTTCCTCAGTGATAAAAATAGAGAGACTACAACGTGGGCGAAATACGTACTCACGTGACTACCCAATTTGTGTCCGCTCATGAAGATGAACGATTGAAAGGTGAGCTTGACACTATTGTCCAGAAACCTTGTGAAGCAATCAGTGCTTTTAATCGACGGTTTAAGGAATTTGCCAGGCGAGCTTACCCTACCGTATCGGATGATGCTAAACGGTTAAAGTTACGAGCATACGTCCACTCCCTTTTCGACAAAACGCTGGCAAGGAAAACAGTAATGACAAAACATGCTACAGATTTGGACATGGCCATGAAATACGTCGATGAACAGACGGCCAATGCAGAACTGTTGGCGACTATGAATATGCCTACGGAGCATGAACCTATGGAAGTCGGGTCGTCACAAAACCCCGAAAATGAGACACAAGGCGCTAGCAACCGCGCCCATCAAGAAGAAAGTGTACAGAGTCGTGCAGTCGCGGCGGAGATTCGACGTTTGCGTGATGAAGTCACCCGGCAGATGAGTGTACCGCCCCAGCATACACAGACTGCGCAGGCGCGTGGACAATCACATCAGTGTGTTGGAGAAATGGTTACAAGGGACAACGTCAACGGTTTCAAGGTGTGCAAATGAACAGGCGTGAATGTCCTCAGTGCGACAATAGGCCAGTTTGTTTCCGATGCGGTCAGCCAAATCACATTCAGGCCAACTGCACAGCCTACCTACCAGGATGACCACGCGTTGTATGCGTTCGCAGGAATCGCCAAGTGCACGTGGCCCATGACAATCCCTAGAGGCAAGTAAGCTTCGTAAGCTTTCGAAACAATTTCATTCAGAATCAATCGAGAAACGACTGCCAATTTCACGGGCAGGTTCTCGGCCCAGTTAAATCTACAAGGCAGAACAGTGACAGCTCTGTTGATACAGGCGCATGTACAACCTTGTTAAGAAAAGATGTGTGACAACGTTTGTCAGCACGTGGCCCTTTGCGAAAAGCTGGTACTATATACGCCATCAACGTGACGCCATTGAAGATTCTTGGACAGACTGAGGTGAGGTTTGAAGATGCTCGTCCTGTTCCAGTTACTGTTGTACCAGAAATGCTGCATCAGTGTTTCTTAGGTTCCGACGCGCTCTGTCTTGGGGGCGCGCGTCTTGACTATGAAACAGCCAAGATGCGGTGGTTTGACAAAACTTACCAATTAGAAACAATGCGATTTGGCATGGGGGTTGGATCCTCGACGGTTGAAGAGACTACGGGTCATAAACCTATTCACTGTGTACTTGAGAAATACCATAACCTCTTTGACATTGCCAGGAAACCTGGAGCAGGAAGACACCCCAGGTCAAGTGTACTATATCTACCGGAGATCATCCACCGATCAAACAACGGGCTTAAAGACTGCCACTGAAAAAACAACATGTTGGGAAGGAACAGATCCAAGAGATGTTGGATTCAGGTGTGATACGATCTTCAACCTCACCTTGGGCTTCACCAATCACCCTGGTACCCAAGAAAGACGGTAACATAAGACTTTGCATTGACTATGGTAGGCTAAATTTTATTGTACGTAAAGATAGCTATCCTTTACCATTGATTTCTGAAATTTTTGATTCTCTTAGTGGTAGTAGCATTTTCTCAACTCTCGACCTCAAAAGTGGTTATTGACGAATATCCATGGCTGAAAAAGATATGGAGAAAAAGGCCTTTATTTGTTCGGAAGGTCTGTGGGAATGGTCAGTCTTGCCATTCGGGTTTTGTAATTCGGGAGCAGTTTTCCAGAGGGCGATGAATGACGTTTTCAGAGATTATGTGGGCAAATTTGTGTCTGTTTATGTAGACGACATTGTGATCTACTCAACAGATGCAAAACAGCATGCTTACCATCTGAAACTTGTGTTCAAACGCCTTCAGGAATACAACCTTCAGCTTAAGCGTAAAAAGTGTCTTTGAGGCCGATTCAGTCGACTTTCTGGGCTACCATATATCAGCCAATGGTATTTCGCCACAAAGTCAAAAGATTTATTTATTTTATTTATTCAACTTATTTATAGAGGGTCGTCCTTTCAACCTTAACGGCTGCTCTCCCAAGGAGCCCTCTATCACACACAGATACATGACTAATTAACAATAATAAATTAAGTCAAAATAGAATTTACATGAATCGAACTAAAAAAGACAAAGGCAAAAAACAGACTAAAACTAAACTTTACATGAATCGAACTAAAAACGACAAAGGCAAAAAACAGACTAAAACTAAACTAAAAGTACAATGCTAAAAACTTGTCACTCTTAAAATCGATCTATTTCATCATGGATTAAGCAACTGCCTCCGATAAAAACGTTTGAATTTGTCATAAGTTGTGGCATAGCGGAGTGTAGACATATCTTCATCAAATACGTCTACTTACTCCCAAACTGCATTTACTCTGGAAGATTTATTTTACAATCACAAACAGTTTCTCAGGGAAAGAGGTATTTGTCTTCCAACCAATCATAACGACATACCAAAACTATACTGGACTCCCAAAATGCATAAATCACCATACAAAGCTAGATTCATAGCTGGTTCTAGAAGCTGCACCACCAAGCTTCTTTCAACCCTATTGACGAGGGCCCTTCAGGAGGTAAAAGCATTTTGGGAAAGGTATTGCGCCACTATTTCTAAGAACTCTGGCGTTGAATGTATGTGGATATTGAAAAACTCAAAAATGTCTTACGGAAGAACTTGATGCTAAAGGTCACATACCGTACAGACATGTATCCACATGGGATTTCTCGACTCTCTATACTACAATCCCTCATCAGGACCTTATTGACCGTCTAAGTTCATTAATAGTATCTGTGTTCAAGAAAACTGATCGTAGATATATTAATGTCGGAAGCCATAAAGCATTCTTTAGCTCTACTACATACAAGAGATATCATTCATGGGATGTTTCTTTGTTTATAGAGTTGCTTGAATTTCTCATTAAAAATATTTATGTGAAATTTGGCAACACAATATATCAGCAGCATATAGGTATTCCAATGGGTACTAATTGTGCACCCCTGTTGGCTGACCTGTATCTGTTCTCTTATGAATATGACTATATGCAGGCGCTTTCAAAAACCGATCCATTCAAAGCCCGTTCCTTCTCATTCACCAAACGCTATAGACGATCTTCTCGCTGTGGATAATCGCTATATAAATGACGCAGTGAAGGATATATATCCACCTTCACTGGATTTGAAGGAAACTACAGATAGCCCTACAGGCACATCTTATTTAGATCTCTATCTCTATAAAAATGAAGCGGGCATTCTCTCTCGTCGACTTTATGACAAAAGAGATGATTACAATTTCGACATCGTAAACTATCCCTTTCTGGACAGTAATATTCCAGTGGGACCTGCATATGGCGTATACATATCTCGCTTAGTAGCATTTGCTAGATCCTGTGTTAAATGTGACGATTTTAATCAACGTCACAAAACATTGTTGCAGAAACTTATAAAACAGGGCTATTCCACCAAGCGCCTCCACTCAAAGTTTCTCAAATTTGGCGATACATATCGCATGCTGATAGCAAAATACGAACGTAGCGTGCAAGATCTATGGCGCTACGTTTCGTAACTTATGTCTAATTCCGCTTAACCCGGGGCTAGGGGCCGTATGAACCCATGTACTTCAAGATCCTCATGGTACTCATATGAACAGTCACAATCAAAGCGTGACTGAGATACATCATTCTTTAGATGACGACTTTACAACGAATATTATGGATTAAGAATACTGATCAGCGATACGGATTTGATATTTTTGGAACATCATGATGTCTTGCCGGCATCATTGAAAACTGTTGACCGCTTCTTTCTTGCAGGAAACACGCCTATGTTTATGTATACAATGATTGTCTTTTGGAATTTGGTGCTAATACTGTTATATGGAATATGGAATAGGCCTTTGGATTATGGACGCGGATATTCTCTAATGGACGACGGCTGAATTATGGATGACGGACTAGACGCTTGTAATCTAATGGTAAAACATTCCAGATTTTGGCAGCAGAATATTTAAAAGATTTATGTAAAAATGTCGTATTGGAACGAGGTAAAACTACATTATCTCTTCCTCTTGTTCCATATCTGTGAACTTCATTCACATAAGTATACCTATTAGTGAGGGATTGTGGTACTAATCCATTTAAACATTTATACATCATGCAAGCTTTGTGGTAATTAATTCTGCTGGTAGATAGAAGTTATACGCAGTATGTTACCGCCCACTTCAGTGAGTGAGGTCAGATCTTTACTCTGCATGACTGGTTATTATCGGTCGCGTGTACCACAGTATGCCTCTATAGTAGAGCCACTTTTGGCATTGACACGGAAAAGTGCACGTTTTTATTGGGGACCTGACCAACAAACAGCCTTCGACAGACTGAAAAGTATATTATGTTCTGACATAGTTCTAGGCTATCCTGATCCACAAAGACCATACAAGCTATACACAGATGCCTCTAGCTACGCGGTAGGTGCTATTTTGGTCCAGGAGGGTGACGATGGTATGGAAAGGGTTATTCAAGTATGTATCTTCAACATTGAAGGATGGTCAGCTGAAATGGCCAGTCATAGAAAAAGAAGCTTCTGCAGTGGTGTATGCTTTACAAAAGCTGCGGCCATATTTGTATCGTGTTGAATTTGTAGTTTATACCGACCACAAACCCTTGAAGAGCCTTTTCGTGGGTGAGGTCAAAAACACGAAAGCACAGAGGTGGGCTGTACTTATTGCCGAATATGGACGCAGATTAGAATATATTAAAGATGCCAAAAACATCAGGGCAGATATGCTTTAACGCCGACGCCCTTTGGAAGCGGCGACCTTTGACACTGGTGATTACCTCATACCAGAGTCATTTGACGAGGTACTAACTTATGTGCCTGTTGATGCACATGGCATCGGCGTAGCCGAATTACGTCAACAGCAGGAGAATGAATATGGGGATTTCCTAAGGAATGTCCAAGATGATTATGCAATACATAATGGGGTACTGTATTCTATTAAACGTCCATCGCCATTAGAAGCAGAATATCCCAGAGTAGTCTTGCCCTCAGCTTTCAGGCAGCGTGTATTGAAACAAGCTCATGAGCGCACTGGTCACCAAGGGTCACACAAAACGCTATGTCTAATTCGAGATAGTTTTGTGTGGCGTGGCATGCGCAGAGATGTCGCTTCATTCATTGGCACCTGTCCGAGGTGTCGGGTTAATAGACGGGTTCGGAATCGTCCACGGTACACCGAAATGCCACTTGCGCAATACCCTGGACAGATAGCAGGCATGGATTTGATAGGCCCGATGACTTCCTCTCCTACTGGAAATGTGTACATTTTGGTCACTATTGACCACCATACTGCATGGGCTGAATCATATGCTATTCCAGCAGAGACTTCTGAATGTGTTGAGGGAAAGTTCTTTGATGAGTGCTGTACAAGCCATGGTATACCTGATATAGTGATTACCGATTTAGGTAAAGAGTTCAATGCTGGCTCACTTCGAAGAAAGTTCAAAGCAGTTGGTATTGATCATCATAGAACCACCCTGTACCATCCTAAATGGCAAGACAGAAAGATTCAATCGGACCTTAAGAATATAATTCAGAAGTTAGTAAATAACCAATCTAGACGTTGGGAGTCTCAGATGCCAGCGGCACTCATGGCGTACCAGAATTTTGTACATGTCTCGATCGGTTAACGCCATTCTTTTTGACCTACGGCCGCCGTGCACTTGCACTTCCTGTTGATGCACCTCAAGATTTAGATGACAGACTCACGATTTTAGGTAATGCCTTACAACGTGCCAAGGTAGCAACGGAAAAGTCACGACGATATCACCGCGCTCAGATAAATAGGCGAGCTAACGCAGGTGAGTTCAAGATAGGTGATTCCATAGTTGTAAGAGTCGAAGAGCGGATTAAACTTACATCTCATTGTGACCCCCAGTATGAGATAACCCGGATAAATGGCCCAGTTGCACATATCCGTCACTCCCGATCAGGGAAGCGAAAAGTGGTGAATATCAGTAAGTTGCACGTCGTTGACCCCCAACTCGTTTGGGATGGGGTGGATTCTCGGCCCATACGCAATCCTGCTCTTGGGACTCAGCGAAGAACGACATGACAGTCACCCAGTTCCTCTCCCCTCCGTTGAACCGCCTCCACAGGGATCAGTACCGTTGACTGACGGCTCCGCACAGCCTGTGGCTCGTCATGGGGACGACGTCCGTCATGATGACACAATTCAGGTGGGTGGCACCCCAGATACGTCAGAGCCAATGGATAACCAGATAAGGGATGATCCTAGCGAGGGTACCGAGCTAATGAAGAGATAGAGGACAATGCCTCTGGTGGGTCAGATCTGACAGATGACTGTCTGCTAACCACTCACCGTTACTTTCTGCGCAAGCGCAAACCACGTTCACCCCTGCCCGGTGTTATGTACAATAAGAAAAGACGTACATACACATTCCGCTTCCAATCATTATAGAGTCAGGATATGGATCTTTTTGATCATCCTATTTGGCACAGCATGCGCAGAGCCGCATATAGCAAGCCTTTCAGGTGGTGTGCTTGTTCTCCGCGGTCGACCAATATCTCTTGTTAAAGCAGAGTGGTCTGTGGTAGTTACTATCACCGCCCCAGAGATACCTACAACATTCCTTCAATGTGTAATGGAATTCGAGGCGGCCATTAATGCATCTATACGATAGGACCAAATTCACCCTGACGATATAGTTAGTTGGTTCTATCGCTTAAGGCATATTCGCCGAACCATTCAGCAACTTACTATGCTTCATTCCGTTGGTACTGATGGCAGGCAACGAAGAGGATTACTAGATTTTGTAGGCGAAGTGGTTGCCTTTGCCGTTGGGCTCGCCACGTCACATGAGGTCGATGACCTGCGCCGAATAATCCAATCAGCACGAGTACAAAACGAAATCAATTGTTCACTATTCTAATGAACTAGCCTCACATGTCAGCAAAGCATTTGATGAAATAGGGGTCCATCGTGACCAACTAAACAGACCGTCTGCTACCGTTGCTAATATTACTCAACAAATTGATATTCTCGTTGACGATGACAATGAAGTTCGGACTGAACGACAACGACTCGTATTGTTACTACGTTTCGGGCATGTCTTTGACGCGTTAGAATTGACCTTGCAGTCTTTTGCGGAGGCTCAGTTGCACTACCGACACCAGCTAGGCCGTCTTACGGAGGATTTGTTTCCACCCTCTCAACTTCGGGCGATGCGACAGCTCCTACCGGTGGGTGTTCGTCTCATTTTTCCATACAAATGGTATTACCGCAATGTATTGGTGCGTCCAGTTTGGAACAAGGAAACATTTTCCTGGGCGGCCACTCTCCCATTGATTGACGATGGCGCTTACGTGGAATATGGTTTGCAGTCCTGGGCTATGCCTTTAGAAGAACCTGGACATTATGTACATATTGTCTTTGCGGCGGGTCATATTGGACCGGGCACAGAGACTGGATGGTATTTTGTCCCGACTTGGTGTATGGGTCATTCTCCTCGAGTATGCTATGGTAGTGCGCAATGCAGCAAGAACATATTCCCTGCATTATGAGTGTGTTAACGAATAGTTCTAATACCGCTTGCATGGTGCGACTATTGCAATTCAATGATTCTTCGAGCAAATTGTTTGAGCTCTCTCCTGGTGAATTTGTGTTGCAAACATTTGGTGAAGATGTGTCCGTGAATTGTGCCGCACGGCCCGCTGAAGTCCATTCATTGACTTATGGTGTTTACCTGCTCCAGCCCGTTAAGTGTGTTTTTACTGGTGTGGGCTGGAAAATAGAGTCTGCTATTCTCTATTCTAAAGAATTCTCATTTCTTGCAGATAGGGTTCAAATGCCTAACATTGCCATTCCCAAACTCTTGAACGTTACAAGAATTATTGCCCGTTTGAATGCCACTCCTTGGCAGGCATTGAATAAAGTGGTGCATGTTCCATTGCAGCCGTTAGCTGACCTTGATGATATGACAATTGACGTATCAGGGAATGACATTTTCACATATATTTCTTTTACCATGGTTTTTCTAGGTATCCTTGTCGCGATTTTGTATATCTTTTGTACACGTTATAATCTATATAGATATTGTTCTCAATTTTGTTCGCGGATCTTCATTGTACGTCAGCCTGTTCCACTCGGTGACACTGAAATGCATAACCTGCTACTGGACAGTACTCCGGAGACTGCTCCACGTGACCATGTTTTTCCATCTTCGTATCCTCCTTTGTAATGTTTTTGTTTTTTGTCTTCGTGCGCGGAACGTACTCTCACTTGAGGTCGAGTTCTGGTGTATTGGTTACTGCTGAATTGATCACTCATGCAGTCTCTAGCACCATTTCTTCTCCTCTCCTTATTGTTGTTTCTCTTTTGTTTATTTTGTTCGACTGTTTTGACATTTTAATACATTTAAATACTGTTCTACATGTATTTTGTTTTGTTTGACCATTTTTGTTTTGCTTTTCATGAAATGTGTTAGCAAACTGTTTTGCTTTCCATGTAGTATTTTGGGTAAATTGTTTTGTTTTGGTAAACCATTTCGTATTCGCAGCTGAGGTACTCGACGGATTTTCAAGCGCTTGTTTTGATCCTCTTTGATATGTGTACACTTGCGGTGTGACTAGCCTGTTGTATACGGTATTTGGAGTATTTGGTTTGCAGAAATATTGCTGAACGTGAAATAACAACACTACGCTATGAACATGGACTCTGGTTATTGGACAATGATTCACGATATTTAACTGATATTGCGGATAACGAACTAACCTATGAATATGGACTATGAACTTTGGAAATCATTTTAATGAATTATGCATTTTGTTACTTTTGTTTTTCTACTTTGAGATGAATGAAATTTCTCCGATAGTATCATACATCTTCCATTATTGGGGGATGTGTGAAATATAGGATTTATTAGCCACCATACAATAACGTAAAGTTCGACTTTTCGGTCACCAATTTTATATTGTAGTAATTTGTGTGCATGCAAGCTTAAATGTCGCAGTACATATATATATTATGATGTGTTATGATTTTAAGTTCTGTTTGTTTTGATGAAGCTATCCCCGAGATTCCGTTTATATGAACTTTTAGGTCAGGTTTTGTAAAACATAAGCAGCTATATAATCTCAATTTATGTGGGATAATATTGCATGGTTATGTAATTGCACTGAATTTGTACTTTGTGAATCCCAAGTCTGATGTGTATGTTTAGAAAATGAGACAGATAGCCGAGCGAAATATCACAACTGTACTAAGAGTTTGACGTGTCAGCTTGCCCCTGTAATATACTAGAATTGTATTTTTAGGAATGGTCGGTGTGTACAGGCAGACTAATTCACCATCATGCCTCGATGATAGATGTACCATCTCAAGTTTGAAAGACATTTACAAATGGTCCGACGGCCATGGTCATTTACATGATCATTTTATTCGGGCCACACATATATTCATATTTGCTGTAGGCTAAGGAAGATGAAAATAATACTGAATTCCGAAGAAACGAAAGCACATGGGAACTCTACTTATTTGGTGAGTCAAATGTAATATCGTTTACAATTTCGCTGAAGTTTAGAAATCTTTCAACAACAGCTTTCAACTTCTCTAACTGAAGTAAAAAATAAATGTAATAAATGCCAACAGTCTATATAGATCAATGCTGATGAGATACTGCTGGTAATAAAATTACTGAATCTTTATAATATCAATTATCTGTCAGGTCAGAACGAGTAAACACCCTCGTGTTTCAAATCAACCACAAATACACTGACGGACACAGAATTCAAATTGGATGTCATCAGTTGAAGACAATAGTAAATCCGATCACACACTCATTGTCAATGGTCACATGATTGCTTGAGTAAACCTGGTAGTGAAGTTTATTGTTTGTGGACTTTAATCCCTGTACCATTTGAACGGATCACAGCTCTTCATCACGATAAAGTAAATCAGATTAAAACAATCTTTATCGTTTTCTATCCATTTCGAATTGCCAGAAAGGTACAATCTTACCATCTTTGAAGACACGATATCGCTTTGTGACTGATTCTATCCAACATCAAATCACTGCCGTAATTTTAACAATAATGCGCTGTATCCGGAATGTCAACTAACTGGAATTAACAGGAAAATATATTTGATTTAAACAATATATTTATTTTACCAAGGAAGTAGGGATCGGCGAACAGATTGCAAGTCGATCTAAACGCCTCTCCGAAAAATGTTTACTTTGCAAGGTGGATTCGCAATTAATCTATTTTAGGATATGCCTAATTTTATATATTAATTCTATTCAGTAATTATCTTTGTAACTGCGAAGTAATTATCATCCAATTAATAAATTTCGCCATCAGCGAAATGAAATACGGAAGGGTTTTGCCAATCAATGTTAACTAGTCATCAATTCTCGGGTACTTTTTTATTTGCGAAACAATATAGCCAGGCAAGAATCTAATATATTTCACCATTTACGAACCACTTCGACATTTTAAAGTATATAAGTCACTGATAATCGAAACTTGTGTTTTAAATTTAAATTTAAAGGCGAAAACTGCCGGAAAGATGTATTCGATAAAAATATGTTTTGCACATTTTCTAGATAATCCCTTTCCTCTGATTGGATCAGCACAGCGTATCTCAATCCAATCACAGAGAAACGTTTGAATTATCCCGACGGATAATTAGACCTCCTGAATTTGCCAAGCAATCATGGAATTATTGTAATTGATGTTTGGTTGGTAATTTGGTCTCCATCTAATACCACCTGATTTCGAGAAGGACGCCCAGAAAGTGTGCCTGGGCGAATAAATGAGTGAGCCTTGCTGCACATCATCTTAACCCTATCAGACCTGGCCGATTTGGGGTGTATCCCAGCCTGGATAAGGGTCCATTTCGGCCCCCCATCTATTTATTTTAGTTACTCTTTGGAATAGAGGGCTGAAATACTTCATACTATATATTGTCATACCATAAGAAAATGCTAAAGAAATCCAAGATGGCGGCCATGATGATATTACAGTGACCTCGTCCTGTCAGAAACCATATTTCGCGTTTCACGGACTGATTTCCGATTCATTTTTCGATATTTTTTTTATCAAAAACTAATTAATATGATAGAGAATAACTAATTTTGGCAAAATAAATTACTTTCCTGCCATTTTAGGCAAGAAATATGCGACAAAGATTTTCAGAATAGACCGAAAATACGACTTTCTGAGTACACCTCGTTTCGGCCATTTTGAATATTCTCATTATGCACATATACCTAAAATGACCCCAATAAGATTTGCGGCCGGTACAGATTTGTATCGTGGTTTCTAGTGTTATGTTGATGCACGTCTGACTTTAATGTAATATTTTTGAAAGTGGACAGGCAGTTATGGTGGATGAAGTTATGTACAAGGGTCAGTGAAAGATAGAGATTCAAATTATATAGTCTGAGAATGTTTACAGCAAAGAAGAGAGCTTGCCTCCAATAAAAATCTTGCCAATTTGACTCTACCCCACGGAAGCTTCAGTATGACACCCAATCTGACAAAGTTGGACTTCCCATTTCGCTACTATGCCTCTACTCTGCGTGAGTAGCATGGCACGACTTTCAATGACAGCCGTCCATGACAGTCGTCTACATGCCGAGAGCTACAATATGACACACCACAACTCCCTTTTGGAGCAGGGATGGTCCCTAGAACGCCCTAGAACCTGCACCGACAAAATACTCTCTTTCGCCAATGACCATGTTCGGAATCCTTGGGTTCAGTACGTACCCCGGCTCAAAACATGCATGTGGTAATCGGAAGATACTAGTGGTTTAATCTTTCTTAGGTCTCTTTAATGTAACGACAACAGGAAATATATGTACACAATATATATGAACGTTCTATCTCGATTGCATTATGATTATAGTTATAACATGAAACTGAAATCCGCACCATGTGCTATTTCATCAAAAAAGTGTCTAAATGGAGTCATTTAAACACACATTTAGACACGAAAGACCCCTCGGAGCAAACAGATTTTCCAGCAGTGGAGACATAATGCCAGTACACATCACCAGGTTAAACAGCGTTTTGGTTCAAGGGTCTTTTGTGTCTAAATGTGCGTTTAAATGACTCGATTTGGACCCTTTTTAGACTGCATGCAGAGCCAAGCGTTATTGTCGCAATTGCGACATTAGCCGGCGACTCTGCATGTAGAGTCGACCACTAATGACGCAATTACGACAATTGTGTCATTAGTAGTTGCTACATAGCGCGGACAAGACTAACACGGACACAAAAAAAATCAATATCATCGTTGTAAACACAATATGAATTTGTATAATTTCCTTGTATTCATTTTATTAACACGTATCACTTATTACAATTACCAACATGTATATAACTTGACATCTGGTTTTATGGTGTGATAAACAAGATATATACATCCACATATACGATATATCGTATAGATATTGAATATCAAATGCTGATGGAAACAACGATGGAAAAATATCAAGAGCTATTATTCCTGACTAATAAAACACGTTCACGCTGCAATAACATATAAACACACAATTTGACTGGCATCGACAGAAGTAAGAACTCAGAATAAGGTGCCGATCGAGAAGCTGTATTACTAATTGTGCCTCATCCCCATATAGCGCTGTGTCACAAAGGGACAATGACAGAGGTTCGCAGCAGCATTATTTCTCATTCTAAGAGTGTACCAAAACGAGACAATATTCTAAGAGTGTACCAAAAAGAAACAATATTTATAAAGAGAACAACTAAATTATATAGATCTGATTAATAAAAGATACACAATCAGTGTTTAAGTTTTTAATCTGTAGAATAAAATTTTCCGAAACAGCTGTTGTTTTTCTGCTGGTTGAAATTCAATAATTCGTGATTAAGAAAGAGGTTTTCATTAAGCAAAATGACTATTCTGTTGGCGTTCTATTAAGTTTTCATCAGCTCTCTGTGGCCTCAACTTTTATCGTCGTATTATTCCGACCAGGCCTGGCCGATTTGGGAGTCGGTTTCCTCCTATTTATTTGCGTTACTTCTTGAGGTATAGAGGGCGGAAACTTTTTTTTAAATATTTACTTAGATTAAAATCTACAATAATTTTTTTTCTCGATATTTTCTCCCAAATACGAATTAATATGATAAAGAATAATTAGTTTGTGGAACATAAATTACTTTCATGCCATTTTGGTCAAGAAAAATGCCAAAAAAATAATATAAATAATAATAAATAAAAAATAAAAATAAAAAAAATGACGGAAAAGACCGAAAACACGACTTTCTGGCCGTCATTTTTAATTTTCCTCTGATCCTATGAACATGGGATAACGCAAGCAGTCCCAAAGCGACGCCAAGAAGATCAGCGAAAAAGTCAGAAGGTGTCAGCCCTCGCGTTCACGTCGTTTGGCAGGGGCGGTGACAAGTTTGATGGGGGCGGGGGGAGGAGGGGCGCATATTACTCCCCCAAAGCCAGAGAGGGTTAACATATTAAACCGAGGTGCTTATTCAGGGATATTTTACCCCAGATCAAAGAGATTTTTTTTTCATATTTCAATAAGCCAACAACGGACATTTATATCGTTGAAAATGGGAGGCGCTTCTCATGAAACGGACTGAACAGATAACTATTCGTCCGTCTTTCCACCGTGGCCGTTATACCGTGGTCACTACACAGCGACCGTTACACGAAAGATTATGTCTCGCTAAAATGCTTGGGATAACTATGCAATGAACTTCAGTTTTACGAAATCAGTGAAAATCGAAGAAATAACTACTGACATTCACCGTCGATTTGAAACTATACTGGTACCAAGATGTGTTCTACCTCTTTGTTGATGGCCTGGTTTTCCTTATCAAAACAGAGAGATTGTTATATAGATGCATAGGCCTACGTACTCACCTCCCTCGCAGCTATGCCGCAAGTCTATCATTTTCCATGCGTTGATAAAAACATGATAATCGCGCACTTACATTCAACTTTGCGTCATGATCATGTCATGATTTTTTTAAATTTTTGAATCATGGCATGCTTTTTGTTGAAATAATGATATAAAGAATATAGATCGAACTAAATGGACGCCGAAAGCGTCATCTTTCAGCTAAAAATCGAATTTACTTTACCGTCGTACTGGAGTACGACGGTAAGGTAAATTCGAATTTTTGGCGCAGTTAAATATTGGATAATGAAAACGAGTACTGAAGCGCACGTTCAGCTCAGTTATGTATTGAAGGACGCATGAACACTAAGTTTTGATTATCCACCATGTAACTGCGCTGGCGGTCGGTGGTGAATTCTAATTTTTTCGCTGAAAGATGACAATTTCGGTATCCATTTAGGATGATTTCTATTCTTTGTACCATTCTCTCAACAAATATCATGCCAGGAAATACACAATGCTGAATGTAAGAGCGCGATGATCAAATTTTTTGTTCATTACCGGCATCGGAAGGAATGGAATGCGGCATATTTATGAGGGAGGCGGGTAGCTATGAAAAAAACAATTAGGTAGGCTATCTAAGGATTTCCAATTCTGGAGAGAAAGAGTGACCTGTACGATCAAGGCTGTTGAAGATTAAACAAATAAGCCACTCATCTAGACTGTTGGTACTGTGAAATGCAAATATGGAATGACGGTAAATTCATACGTCAAGTATACTGCTAGTTATGTTAGACAATATTAGGCGTGTTCAATGTAGGTTCACGATTGTCCGTCTTTTCCATAGTTTTTTGTTGATTGCTGCTTAAACCGGTGCTCTGTGTTTGGTTCCTCACTCTTCGCTGTTTTTTTATTGCAACATCTCGATAGACCCAGAATGGCTGTCACTCTCGTCCGGAACTGTCTGCTACACAATACGTACAGGAAGAAGTTGATGGAGTAGTTGATTTGTTCCAGAACTTGGGCCACTTCACGTCCAGTCTTTAAAGTAGGACTCGCCGTTTCATAGAAATCTTTTCCGAGAGCGAAGGAAATGTTGTGCAAGATGGCGTGTGGATTGATGAGCAGAAGAAAGGCGACGGTGATCCCGAACAACATGGAGGTAATTCTCACGGTTTCCTTATCCACATTGGTCTTCGTAGCTGTCAGATTCTTTCGTACTTTTCGTTGGACAATAAGTTTCCATGTGATCAGTGTTGTACAAATTATCATCAAAACTGTTGGCAGTCCGCTGTAGAGAATTGTTCCTGCATACAGAAATCCACGTGTAAGATTTTCAGTTCCTTTAATTTTCAGATCTGGTGTACACGTCACACCGTTTTTCAACCCGGACGCAAAAGTCCATGCGCCCGTCACAGAACCAATACCAAGGTAGATTACAAGAAGTCCAAGGATCGTGTTTCGTCGACTACAAATTATTTTTACGTGCATTGGGAACCATACAGCGAAAAAGCGTTCTATGCTCACGAATACGACAAACCACGATGACGTCATCTTTGCGGTCCTCCAGAAGAAGTAAAATAGTTTACAGCCGACATCGCCATTGATAGATCTGAGATCGAGTTGCGTCAATTTTCTGAAAAATGGTCGATTGAATGGATGCATGACGGTGACTGTGATGTCAGAGATCGCCATACATGTAAGAGTAATGCTGACTGGGATAGCTTTGAACTGTTTGCTCCTCATCACCACAATTGTCAGTGAATTACCAATCACACCGGTCGTAAAGAAAATCGGCTCCATTACATACCCTAAATAGTCGATGCGTGCTTCCATGGTCCCCTCGTTTGGTGGCTCATTAACCGATCTGTTCGTCCACGAAGTTTCATCCTCTTGGTTTATTAGGGGTTCTGTGCCATTCACAAGATCAGAATCAAAGGTTGCATTAGCTTCCATCTCGCGAAAGATCGCCCAAGAAGTTCCATTGTTAATAGTGCTGCTGTTGTTGTTATCGCTTTCCATTAAAACGGCATCGGTGGCTCCTACAACCAGTATATAGCTGATAGAGATGATGACAATTTTCATCCACGTTTCCATGATGTAAGCCTAAACTGTGAGGAACCCTTTCCACTGTATCTTCGAATGCTACTTCCATCTCGAACCATCGTCCTTTTTATAATACTCCCGAAACAACAGTACGCCCTGCCTTGTTAGCGACTTATGCCCAGCTATATTAATGTAAATTAACAACTGAAGATATTGTGAAACTCCCGTATAAATATGAATTCGTGTAATTTCCTTGTATTCAGTTTATTAACACGTATCACTTATTACAATTACCAACATTTTGATTACATTTTCGAGAACGAGGCTATGTGGTAGGCTGACGTGAGCTTTGTGTGTGGCGACAAATATCATAATTTATCATCGAATTACTGTTGTGAGCTGAAATATTCCGGTGAAAATCCATCACTAAATCATCCTATGATGGGAAAAGACAAAACAGGGCAGAAAAAAGGTCAAGCAAAGCCCCCTGCAGCCGAAAATCTACCAACTGGCCGAACAAGAATCTCAACAAGAAATGCAAATGGCGACCGCAGCATACCTGAGTTTGTCCTGCCTGAAGCTCAAAACCCCGATCACACCCATATATTTGGTGCTATGAATACTCTAGCATCACATTTTACATCAGTTCTGAGCTCCTTCAAGAATGAAATTATCGAAATGATAGAAGATCTACGCGAGGAACTGACTGAAACAACAAATACTCTCAGCACGGCATGTGAAGAAATTACGCAACTGAAAAAAGACCTTGAAATCGAGCGACAGGCTCGCCTGGAGCTGGAAACAAAAATCACTGATCAACTGAATGTCTCTGAAAGAAGATCAAGGTCGTACAACATCCGTTTAGATGGAGTTGAAGTTTCAGACGGCGAATCCTACGAAGATAAAGTGGCTGAGTTTCTCTACACCCATAAATTCGGTCCATTTAAAGATCCTGATGATGTAAAATCATCCATGGAGCTGGCTCATCCAACGTCAGGCAGAACGCTCTCCAGGCCCCACCCCCAGCTTATTGCTCGATTCTATAACAGAAAAATCCGTAATCAAGTCATTGCTGATTTCAAACGGTACCGCAAAAACTTCCAATCACAAAGTACAGAACAAGGAAAGAGACTGCCATTCAATGTCATGGAAGACCTTACCGCCATTGATTACGCTTTGAAGAAACGAGCTCAACCTCAAATGGCCAAGGCATTCAACAGCAACAAGAAAGTTCGATTCACGGCCGGTAAACTATGCATAGATGGGAAGGAAGTGGCCATCGAGTAACACTCCTCCATACCCAGTCCACAGATAAATGGCTGTAAGCTATTCATTTTCTACTCTATCTTTTTTTCTAGTCTATTTTTTTTCCAAACATTTCTGCTGTTCATTGCTAACAATATTATAGATAATCAGTGTTATCTATCAGTACTGCAGTGACACAAAGCTTCATATTCACTCTCATTGTAAGCTATACATTACTTTATAACATACACTTTAAGTTAGTCTATACCTTGACAGACAATTTGAACTATTTACTTTTCACTCTCTTATAGATAAGCAGAATTGTATTTCACTGACATGATATTTCATTCATTTTACACAATGTGAGACAGTTTGCCCTTTATGGACAATAGGATACCCTATCTGTACTGAGTTACTTGTCAATTATTTTATGCCCTAACAGATATTCACTGCAATTTTGATAAACCAGGTGATCATTCCATGCTTGACAGAATGTGATTTATCAAGTACACAATCTGTATAGATATTTGCTTAGTACTGACATAGTTCTTCATTCATTATTTGCATAAAATATCAATGCCAGCTGTGAATTACTCTATTACACACACACATGTTGTTGTATTTGTACAACACTGAAATTAGCCAATCATTCTGTACACTGACAAACAATGTGAACTGTTCACTTTTCACTATAATAGATGAGCAGAATGATATATGGATTGAACTGACACATTTTGTAGTTTTCATATGCATTAACAGACAATGTAATCTGTTCACTATGCACTCTATTATAGAATATTTTATATGAAATATTAATGTTAGCTGTGAATTACTCTATTACATAAATACATGTTGTATTTGCACAACACTGAAATTAGTCAATAATTCTGTACATTGACAAACAATGTGAACTGTTCACTTTTCACTATCATAAGAAGAATGATCTGTTGGACTGCACTGACACATTTCTCAGTCTATTATAAAATATTTTATCTGTGCTATACTGAGTTACTTGTAAATCATGTTATGTCCTAATAGATTTGCACTCTAATCTTGGTTAACAGGCTAACCATTTATCCCATAATCTGACAGACAAGCTGTTTACCATATTTCAATCAAGAATGGTGTAGTATATTGGCATAGTCATTCCATGCCAGATATTCACTATACTCTAGGTAACTATAGTAATCATTCAGTCCATCTTAAACTAATCAAGAAGAGAAATATTTCTGCTATCAAAACACATAGATGATATTTATTTAGCTTGCTATGAAATAACTACTGATGGAAAGTGAGCTACTCAATATCCACTCCACTATAAAGTGAGTAATTTATTGTACAAAACTGACAAAACATGTATTCATTATATGCAGGGACAGTCAATGTAAACTACAGATTACTGTTCTTCATACACACTCTGTTTTATTTGTGCAACATTAAGGTCAATTGTCAATCAATCTGCATAGAGTTATGTCCCTTAGACCACAGTTGTTCAGCATGGTATTAACTTATTGCAAATGAAATGTAAACTATTTACTATACAGTATACTATAGATAAGCAGTTGATTTATCCGTACAGCACTAATATCATTATCCACTTATTATATGTATTTACTGTCAATGTTAGCTATAAATTACTTCATTACATACAAACATTTTTTGTATCTGTACAACATTGAAGCTAGCTGTCAGTCATTCTGCACACTGACAATGTGAGCTGTTCACTTTTCACTATAATAGATAAGCAGAATTATCTATGGATTGAACTGACACATTTTGTAGTTTTCATATACATTAACAGACAATGTAATCTGTTCACTATGCACTCTATTATAGAATATTTTATATGAAATATTAATGTTAGCTGTGAATTACTCTATTACATAAATACATGTTGTATTTGCACAACACTGAAATTAGTTAATAATTCTGTACATCTAAAGCACAGTAAAGCACACTTTATTGTGGTATTTGTCTGCCACACACTATTGCTCTGATGTAAAAATGTTAATTAATTTTGTCAATTGTTTTTGCTTTTGTACAATTTCTAAATGTTATTGTTTATATACTTTTTGTTTTCATGAACTCATCAGCAACATACACGACCGTGCAAAAATATCCTTAACATCTCGTGAAATCTTCAACATCTTTTTGTGAATCTAATGAATTTGATGATGGATAATTATATTACAGCTGAGGGCGTTTCATTCCCGAACCTAATGTCATTTCTGCCATTCTATACAGAGGACAATATTCCAGAGCATAAAGAATTTCCAAATACACAACTTAAAGGATTTGACCTAAATGAACTTGAGAACATGTGCTTCAACCCCATTGAACTAAATGACACCGACCATAATAACGCATTTACCGATGATAATGATCACGAAATTTACCACTGGAATATTATTAATGTCCACCAATCAAACTACTTTACAGAGAAATCTTTTGTTGAAAATCCAAATCTAGTTGCTCACCGAGATGATTCACTCTCCTTCCTACATTTGAACGCCAGGAGTCTACCAAAACACCTTGCCGAAATCACAGGCTTTTTACATAATCTTACATATCAGTTCTATTTTGGGTTTCTCGGAAAGTTGGCTTAACTCTACTACCGAAGCACTTGTTGATATACCTGGTTACACATTATTTTCATCGCCAAGAAGTGGAAGGAAAGGCGGTGGACTAGTCCTGTTCGTCAAAGATAGTATAAAATCTTGTAAAATTAGAGAAGACTTAACTTACCTAGATGAAGAGGGCGAGTTCGAATCACACTTCGTTGAAATTGAACACTCGTCTATGAAATACCTTATTGGTATATTTTACCGCCCGCCGGGGAAAAATCTCAATCACTTTAACACTTGTCTTCTGCCTATACTCCAAATTATCTAGCAGGAGAAAAGAAGGTGCATCCTAATGGGTGATTTCAATATTGATTTATTTAAGACTGAGCACCATAGTCCCTCAAAGACATTTCTTGAAACGATGAAATCTCATTACTTCTTTCCACAAATAACCAAGCCAACTAGGGTCCAATCTCGTTCAGCTACTCTTATAGATAACGTATTTTTAAATTTTCACGAAGATAATCTTCTCTCTGGTATCTTTTTAACAGAAATAACTGACCACTTCCCCATCTTTCGCATATTGAGAAACCATTCAAGCCCCAAACCATCCTCCCGAAATATTATTTATCGTAGAATCACCCCGGATCGAGAGAAGCTTTTTCTTCAAAAAATAATGGACACAAACTGGGACGATATTAGTCGTGAAGAAAATAACGCTGATCGCGCATTAAATTTGTTCCTGGAGAAATTTAACCCATTATATAATGATTGTTTTCCTATTGTGAACTTTGAATCCCCGAAACAAAAACTAATCAAACCTTGGTCTACATACGGTATTTTGACATCTATTCACGAAAAGAATCGTTTATATCGACTTCAGTTAATTGCCAAAGATGAAAGTACACGTAAAGAATATAGGGCGTATAGAAATAAACTAAACAACACAATTCGACTTGCCAGAAAGAATTATTTCGAGACAAAATTTAACGAACATAACCAAGACATCAAAGGAACATGAAAATTTTTGAATCAGCTGATGAATCGTAAGAAATCAACAACACTACCCAAATCCCTGAACATCAATGGAACAGAAACTACCGACAATGAAACAATTGCCAACAAATTCAATGAATACTTTAGTTCGGTCGCATCCAAGCTAGATTCACAAATTCCAAATACCACAACAAATTTCGGTGAATATTTAGGTCCTCAAATCCCTGAAAACTTCATTTTCTCAACTGTGCGGTCATGTGACGTTAAATCTGTTATAATGAAAATGAAGTCGGCTGCACCTGGATTAGATGGTATTCGCATGTCCCTGGTCAAACTAGTTTCCGATTATATTTCTCTTCCCTTGTCACACATCACTAACTTGTCGTTTTCTACAGGTACAGTTCCAGATTGTATGAAACTAGCTAAAGTAACACCGATTTATAAATCCGGCGAGGTTAACTCTCTGGAAAATTACAGCCCAATTTCCGTCCTTCCATGCTTCAGCAAAATTCTCGAAAAGCTTGCTGGAAATGATGTCCTACAATTCATCGAAAACAATGACATCATCTCATCCAACCAATATGGATTTAGAGAAAACCACTCCACAAGCCTTGCAGCATGTGCTTTGTTTGACAAATTAGTAGCCGCAAAAGAAGCAAAACTATTCAGTATTGTCACATTTCTTGATCTATCCAAAGCGTTCGATACTGTAAATCATGATATACTACTATCCAAGATGAGTCATTATGGATTTCGTAGTCTACCCAATGATTGGTTTAGGAGTTACCTATCCAACAGATTACAAAGTGTTTCATTTAATGATAAACTGTCTCGACCCGAACAAATTACCTGTGGCGTACCACAGGGGTCAATTCTTGGACCAATACTATTTCTGATTTATATTAATGATATCAGCAATGTAGCTAATTCCCTCTGGACCATACTCTTTGCAGATGATACAAGTGTTGTATACTCTGGTAAAAACATTGCTGATGTCATAAATACTATGACCATAGAATTAGATAAACTTTATAACTGGTTCTCATCGAATCGTCTATCTCTAAATATTAAAAAAACTAAATATATGCTAGTCAAACCAAACATAAAGTTACCACCCGGCCCTTTGCCTCCTCTGTTAATCTCTGGAATAAAAATTGATGTCGTCAGGAAATTTAAATTCCTTGGCCTTATGTTCAATGATAGCTTAAACTGGACAGCTCATATTGACTATACATGCAAAAAGGTATCGAGAAACATAGGAATCATCAATCATATTAAAATTCGATAAACAAAAAAACCCTCTATATATTGTACTACTCGATGATCTTTCCATATCTGTCATACGGTAACGTCCTTTGGGGAAACACATATCCGACACATTTGAATCCGCTGATTATACTCCAGAAACGTGCGATTCGAGTCATAACATCATCCAATAAACGTGAACATACCCAACCACTTTTCCATAACTTACAAATCTTACCACTACTCCGGTTGAACCAATATTGTTGCGTACTTATGACCCACAAATTTATCTATCACCCATATCGTCTCCCCAAAAATTTCCAAACCTACTTTATCAAACAATCGAATATACATCAATACCAAACGCGAACCCAAAAAGTTAACCTTTACAGGCCTTTTCATTATTCTAATCTTTCTTACTACACCCTTAAAATCACAGGACCTCGGGAATGGAACAAGCTGCCGCCGAATATAAAGACTATAGACTCCACATCACTTTTCAAATTAAAATTAAAATCATTTCTATTGATACCCGATTGATTTTCATGCCTAAAATATAATATGGTCCGTGTACTTTGCTTTTGTATATATTATTGATTTCACCTGCTACATATATTCTCAGTTTTTTAATAGTCTCATTCTCTAGGGATAGAACAAGCCCACTGGGCTTTATTCCCGCCGATTTCATGCACTGGTTGACAAATGTAACACTTGTTCTTAGATTCTTTTAGGCTCAACCAACTTATCTATGTACATTTAGCAATTGGTGAATAAATCAAATCAAATAAAAAAAACCCATGTATATCACTTGACATCTGGTTTTATGGTGTGATAAATAAGATATATAATCCACATATATGATATATCGTATAGATATTGAATATCAAATGAATACCGAAGCTACGATGCAAATATATCAAGAGGTATTACTCCTGACCAATAAAACACGTTCACGCTACAATAACATATAAACACACAATTTGACTGGCATCGACAGAAGTAAGAACTCAGAATAAGGTGCCGATTGAGAAGCTGTATTACTAATAGTGCCTCACTCCCATATAGCGCTGTGTCCATAGGTTCACAGCAGCATTATTTCTCACTCTAAGAGTGTACCAAAAAGAGACTATATTCTAAGAGTGTACCAAAAAGAGACAATATTTATAAAGAGATAACAATTAAATCAATCTCATCATCTAGGGCTGCCTTAGACATTTTAGCAGCTTTAGTATTACCTTTGATGTCAACGTGACTAGGTACCCAACAAAACACAATATCAATCTGTTGATCAAATTTACAGTCATATAATTGTAGAATATTCGAGTTGAATTCCCACTTTCAATCGCTTGAAGGCAGGACAGTGAATCTGAGAATATGACATATTTCTTCCTTTTAGTGGGCCCAATACCTTCTAAAGCCGACAATAGAGCTTTTGCTTCTGCAGTGAATATCGAACCTGGTAGTCGATAGGTTTTAGTAAAGATAGTAGCACATGCTACTCTCTCGCCATCTTTAGAACCATCTGTATAAATAGCCTGATGCGATCTACATTTCTCTCTTAGTAGATCAAATTCTTGTGTGTACACATCTGCCTTTTCATATTTAGTCATTGTAATATCTACTTCTGGTTTGATTAACTGTCGTGGTGGAGTTTGCTAGAGCTTGCTGGGTAAAATTTGATTAAGCTTAACAGCGGCTACAATGTGCGGTTTCATACGAATTCCAAAAGGTGGAATAATGGAGAGTTTCTTTAAATAGAAATCAATGTCCTGAGGTTTGAAAACAGTTATATGCAGGATTTGAGTGATTTGAACGTAATTTGGTGAGATATTGCAGTGATAGTTTAAGAAATAATGTTTTCATTAAGAAATAATGTTTTCATAGACGTGCTAAATCGTTATTTTACGCACGGTTAGTGTGGGAATGTTTATAAATTTTATGGCGTGGGCTTATTTTACCCCAGACCAAGTGTTTTTTTCAGATTTCAATAAATCAACAACGGACATTTAACTCGTTGAAAATGTGAGGCGCTTTTTATTACACGGACTGAACAGATAATTATTCGTCCGTCTTTTCACCGTGGCCGTTATACCGTGGACGCTACATAGCGACCGTTATACGATAGATTATGTCTAGCTGAAATGCTTGAGATAACTATCCAATGGACTTCAGTTTTACGAAATCAGTGAAAATTGAAGAAATAGCTATACATTCACCGTCGATTGGAATCTATACCGATACCAAAATGTTGATGGCCTGGTCTTCCCAATCAGAACAGAGAGATTGTTATCTATATAGACTAGATTCATACGTCCTCAATTCCCTCGTAGCTATGCCGCAAGAGTATCCTTTCCCATGCGTTAATAAAAATATTATACTCGCGCATTTACCTTTAGCTTTGCGCCATGGTCAAGCCATGAGTTTTGATTTTTGGATCTTGGCATGTTTTTTGTTGAAAGAATGATACAAAAAATATAAATCAAACTAAATAGACGCCGAAAGCGTCATCTTGCAGCAACAAAAAAAGAAGAAAAAAAATCGAATTTCAGTACGACGTAAATTTTTCGCGCAGTTACATATTGGATAATGAAAGCGAGTACTGTAGCGCACGTACAGCTCAGTTACGTATTGGAGGACGCATGAACACTAAGTTTTGATTATCCACCATGTAACTGCGCTGGCGGTCGGTGGTGAATTCTAATTTTTTTCGCTGAAAGATGACAATTTCGGTATCCATTTAGAATGATTTCTATTCTTTGTACCATTCTCTCAACAAAAATCATGCCAGGAAAGACACAATGCTGAATGTAAGAGCGCGATGATCATATTTTTTCATTACCGGCATCGGAAGGAATGAAATGCGGCATATTTATGAGGGAGGCGAGTAGCTATTAAAAAACAAATTCGGTAGGCTATCTAAGGATTTCCAATTCTGGAGAGAAAGAGTGACCTGTACGATCAAGGCTGTTGAAGATTAAACAAATAAGTCACTCATCTAGACTGTTGGTACTGTGAAATGCAAATATGGAATGACGGTAAATTCATGCGTCAAGTATATTGCTATAGTTCTGTTAGACAATATTAGGCGTGTTCAATGCGGGTTCACGATTGTCCGTCTTTTTCATATTTTGTTCTTGATTGCTGCTTACATCGGTGCTCTGTGTTGGGTTCTCACTCTTCGCTGTTTTTCCATTGCAACAACTCAATAAACCCAGAATGGCCGTCACTCTCGTCCGGAACTGTCTGCTACACAATACGTACAGAAAGAAGTTGATGGAGTAGTTGATTTGTTCCAGAACTTGAGCCACTTCTCGTCCAGTCTTTAAAGGAGGACTCGCCCTTTCATGGAAATCCTTCCCGTGAGCGAAGGAAATGTTGTGCAAGACGACGTGTGGATTGATGAGCAAAAGAGAGGCGACGGTTATCCAGAACAACATTGTTACGTCTATACGATAATAGGAAAAACGCAACAGAAAGCTTTTGCGAAATCAAAGATTAACAATCAAATATTAATTTATAATACTAAAATCATATACAAATTAAGTAAGGTTAATACAGCAAATAAATGTTAACTAAAGTCTTACTGTTCAATACTATACCGGTGTCTCTCTCAGAGTCACACAGTCCGTGCACCCACATAGAAGCCAGCTAGAATCCCTCCTAGAATGACTAATTGTCCGGCTATTTATACTCTATCGGGCATTCGAGATTATTCTATCAAATCAAGAAACTTCCACCGGTACAGCAATGACGTATGATTTAACCCAGATACGATTACAACAGCTTCTAGAAAGCTAGAAAATAATCAACCCACAAAACAGTATGTATACCAGCGTATAGATGTGTAGATGGCGCTGTGAACCAATTACCCTCATCATACGGGTCTCTTCGTATCACGGCCATTTCAATTTACTTGCAATAAATCGGTCACGACTACGAGAAAATTCTATGATTATAATCACAGAACAGGATGTAAACATGTTTACATCAACTCGGTTATTCTAGAACTATCTTCAGTATCTAATTTTATACTGCAATACCATGACAACATGGAGGTAATTCTCACGGTTTCCTTATCCACGTTGGTCTTCGTAGCGGTCAGATTCCTTCGTACTTTTCGTTGGACAATAAGTTTCCATGTGATCAGTGTTGTACAATTATCATCAAAACGGTTGACAGTCCGCTGTAGAGAATTGTTCCTACATATAGAAATCCACGTGTGAGACTTTCAGTTCATTTAATTTTCAGATCTGGTGTACACGTCACACCGTTTTTCAAGTCCATGCGCCCGTCACAGAACTAATACCAAGGTAGATTACAAGAAGTCCAAGGATCGTGTTTCGTCGACTATTTTCTGAAAGAGCATGATTAAGCTATTATTTTAAGACATAGAAAAATCTGTAAGCGATTCCAATTAAACTTCTTACTCACGTTCCCAGGTCCAGTCTCAACTTAAAAAGGCAAAAAAAAGTGGGGGTCAACCTGCCCGTTCTTTGTCAGATTTTCTTCCCGTAAATGAGTCCTAATTTTTAGGCACACCCAAGGGGCATAACTGAGACAGGACAAAATTTACTCCATGATCCCGCATTTATCACCGTGTAGACGAAGCCAGCCATCGATCTGTACGTGCTCGTTTGAAGCGTTGATAATGCTGAATAGGATGGTATTATAGATATAAGCTATTAAGAAGACAAGAAGAATTATGATGTAGCAGAACACGGGCAGTCTATCGTATTATTACGAAACTGTGGAGAGCCACCTAAGGGAGAGAGAGAGAGAATTAAGTTTTAACGTCGCGTTCAGCAATATTTCAGCTATATAGCGACGATCAAACAAACTTCTAAATATTCAAGTTAATATCTCAGTATATTAATGCGTTAAAACATACAAATACATTAAAATTTATACAACAAACCGATCTCTCTCAAATACTCTAAAATACAATACTCGACTAAAAAGATCTTCCAGAGTAGCTGCTCGATAAAAATTATCTCTTGCAATCTAAAAATCTATATAGTCGATAAGAATATGTTTCACCGTGAGATCTTCGTGGCATGGAATACACATTGAGACTGGCTCTTTTTTCAGCAAGTGCTCGTGAGTTAATCCTGTATGGCCGATTCTACTTCGTCTAATCATGTCTTGATCGGAACGTTTCTGGCTGTTCAGATGAGTATAGCCTACAGTTTTTTTTAACTTGTGAAGCTCCATAGCATCCCACAAAGATTGAAACAACTTTCTCACATAAGCACAGATAGATGGTCTGAAATCACTGTTTGTGATTCCAACAGGATCAATCTCATCATCTAGGGCTGCCTTAGACATTTTAGCAGCTTCAGTATTACCTTTGATGTCAACGTGACTAGGTACCCAACAAAACACAATATCAATCTGTTGATCAAATTTACAGTCATATAATTGTAGAATATTCGAGTTGAATTCCCACTTTCAATCGCTTGAAGGCAGGACAGTGAATCTGAGAATATGACATATTTCTTCCTTTTAGTGGGCCCAATACCTTCTAAAGCCGACAATAGAGCTTTTGCTTCTGCAGTGAATATCGAACCTGGTAGTCGATAGGTTTTAGTAAAGATAGTAGCACATGCTACTCTCTCACCATCTTTAGAACCATCTGTATAAATAGCCTGATGCGATCTGCATTTCTCTCTTAGTAGATCAAATTCTTGTGTGTACACATCTGCCTTTTCATATTTAGTCATTGTAATATCTACTTCTGGTTTGATTAACTGCCGTGGTGGAGTTTGCTAGAGCTTGCTGGGTAAAATTTGATTAAGCTTAACAGCTGCTACAATGTGCGGTTTCATACGAATTCCAAAAGGTGGAATAATGGAGAGTTTCTTTAAATAGAAATCAATGTCCTGAGGTTTGAAAACACAGTTATATGCAGGATTTGAGTGATTTGAACGTAATTTGGTGAGATATTGCAGTGATAGTTTAAGAAATAATGTTTTCATTAAGAAATAATGTTTTCATAGACGTGCTAAATCGTTATTTTACGCACGGTTAGTGTGGGAATGTTTATAAATTTTATGGCGTGGGCTTATTTTACCCCAGACCAAGTGTTTTTTTCAGATTTCAATAAATCAACAACGGACATTTAACTCGTTGAAAATGTGAGGCGCTTTTTATTACACGGACTGAACAGATAATTATTCGTCCGTCTTTTCACCGTGGCCGTTATACCGTGGACGCTACATAGCGACCGTTATACGATAGATTATGTCTAGCTGAAATGCTTGAGATAACTATCCAATGGACTTCAGTTTTACGAAATCAGTGAAAATTGAAGAAATAGCTATACATTCACCGTCGATTGGAATCTATACCGATACCAAAATGTTGATGGCCTGGTCTTCCCAATCAGAACAGAGAGATTGTTATCTATATAGACTAGATTCATACGTACTCAATTCCCTCGTAGCTATGCCGCAAGAGTATCCTTTCCCATGCGTTAATAAAAATATTATACTCGCGCATTTACCTTTAGCTTTGCGCCATGGTCAAGCCATGAGTTTTGATTTTTGGATCTTGGCATGTTTTTTGTTGAAAGAATGATACAAAAAATATAAATCAAACTAAATAGACGCCGAAAGCGTCATCTTGCAGCAACAAAAAAAAGAAGAAAAAAAAGAGAAAAATAAAATCGAATTTCAGTACGACGTAAATTTTTCGCGCAGTTACATATTGGATAATGAAAGCGAGTACTGTAGCGCACGTATAGCTCAGTTACGTATTGGAGGACGCATGAACACTAAGTTTTGATTATCCACCATGTAACTGCGCTGGCGGTCGGTGGTGAATTCTAATTTTTTTCGCTGAAAGATGACAATTTCGGTATCCATTTAGAATGATTTCTATTCTTTGTACCATTCTCTCAACAAAAATCATGCCAGGAAAGACACAATGCTGAATGTAAGAGCGCGATGATCATATTTTTTCATTACCGGCATCGGAAGGAATGAAATGCGGCATATTTATGAGGGAGGCGAGTAGCTATTAAAAAACAAATTAGGTAGGCTATCTAAGGATTTCCAATTCTGGAGAGAAAGAGTGACCTGTACGATCAAGGCTGTTGAAGATTAAACAAATAAGTCACTCATCTAGACTGTTGGTACTGTGAAATGCAAATATGGAATGACGGTAAATTCATGCGTCAAGTATATTGCTATAGTTCTGTTAGACAATATTAGGCGTGTTCAATGCGGGTTCGCGATTGTCCGTCTTTTTCATATTTTGTTCTTGATTGCTGCTTACATCGGTGCTCTGTGTTGGGTTCTCACTCTTCGCTGTTTTTCCATTGCAACAACTCAATAAACCCAGAATGGCCGTCACTCTCGTCCGGAACTGTCTGCTACACAATACGTACAGAAAGAAGTTGATGGAGTAGTTGATTTGTTCCAGAACTTGAGCCACTTCTCGTCCAGTCTTTAAAGGAGGACTCGCCCTTTCATGGAAATCCTTCCCGTGAGCGAAGGAAATGTTGTGCAAGACGGCGTGTGGATTGATGAGCAAAAGAGAGGCGACGGTTATCCAGAACAACATTGTTACGTCTATACGATAATAGGAAAAACGCAACAGAAAGCTTTTGCGAAATCAAAGATTAACAATCAAATATTAATTTATAATACTAAAATCATATACAAATTAAGTAAGGTTAATACAGCAAATAAATGTTAACTAAAGTCTTACTGTTCAATACTATACCGGTGTCTCTCTCAGAGTCACACAGTCCGTGCACCCACATAGAAGCCAGCTAGAATCCCTCCTAGAATGACTAATTGTCCGGCTATTTATACTCTATCGGGCATTCGAGATTATTCTATCAAATCAAGAAACTTCCACTGGTACAGCAATGACGTATGATTTAACCCAGATACGATTACAACAGCTTCTAGAAAGCTAGAAAATAATCAACCCACAAAACAGTATGTATACCAGCGTATAGATGTGTAGATGGCGCTGTGAACCAATTACCCTCATCATACGGGTCTCTTCGTATCACGGCCATTTCAATTTACTTGCAATAAATCGGTCACGACTACGAGAAAATTCTATGATTATAATCACAGAACAGGATGTAAACATGTTTACATCAACTCGGTTATTCTAGAACTATCTTCAGTATCTAATTTTATACTGCAATACCATGACAACATGGAGGTAATTCTCACGGTTTCCTTATCCACGTTGGTCTTCGTAGCGGTCAGATTCCTTCGTACTTTTCGTTGGACAATAAGTTTCCATGTGATCAGTGTTGTACAATTATCATCAAAACGGTTGACAGTCCGCTGTAGAGAATTGTTCCTACATATAGAAATCCACGTGTGAGACTTTCAGTTCATTTAATTTTCAGATCTGGTGTACACGTCACACCGTTTTTCAAGTCCATGCGCCCGTCACAGAACCAATACCAAGGTAGATTACAAGAAGTCCAAGGATCGTGTTTCGTCGACTACGGATTAGTTTTACGTGCATTGGGAACCCTACTGCGATAAAGCGTTCTAAGCCCACGAATACGACAAACCACGATGACGTCATCTTTGCGGTTCTCCAGAAGAAGTAAAATAGTTTACAGCCGACATAGCCATTGATAGATCTGAGACCGAGTTGTATCCATTTTCTGAAAAATGGTCGATTGAATGGATGCATGACGGTGACTGTGATGTCAGAGATCGCCATACATGTAAGAGTAATGCTGACTGGTATAGCTTTGAACTGTTTGCTCCTCATCACCACAATTGTCAGTGAATTACCAATCACACCGGTCGTAAAGAAAATCGGCTCCATTACATACCCTAAATAGTCGGTGCGTGCTTCCTTGATCCCCTCTTTTGGTGGCTCACTGTCCGATCTGTTCGTCCATGAAGTTTCATCCTCTTGATTTATTAGGGGTTCACTGCAGGGACGGCGGGACAGTCTCTGGGTCGTGGCCACCCAATATTTTCAGCAAAAAAAAAAATATAAAAAAGCGTAAAAAAAAAACAAAACAAAAAAACAAAAAAAACAAGGCAGAGACAGATAGCGAAAAACCTATATCTGTATTGAATGCAGATTTTACATTCCAATAAGCATGAGGGGCATCCTTGCTCATTCCATAATCCCAATTACATCATGCATGGTTCGTCTATCAAATCCGAGCCATGACGGATAGCTTGTACACCTCGACGTATATCAGCCACTTCCGGCCGCAACGCGCGCGGGTTATCCGGCCGCACGCCTGCGCGGCATCACCGGAAGTGCGCGGGTGAATTTCGGGTCAAAAGGTCAAAGGTCACATCCAGGTCAAAAGGTCAAAGGTCTCCCTTCCGGCAATGTTCGGCCCTCTCCGGGCCAATAGATAGCATTTATCCGCCTTCCCGAAGCACCCATGGAATGCACAGGGTCCCCACAATATCGCCAGCACTATGCCCATGTTAAATGGCCAGTGGGGAAACCTCAGTTTTCCCCAGAACCGTATTGGCACGAAAAAATACATGAAACCATGGAACTTATAGTAATAAACATAATCTATAGGTGTTGGACGAGTCTCCACTCGCCGTCTTCCTGGTCTTTACCCGCACCTCGAATCTCTATAGTTTTTTCACTCCACCTGTTGCTCTTGTAACTTGTAACTCCTCGTCAAAAATTTTGTGCTGGAATGCCCGCTTTTAACCTAGACCAAAACATGTACTTGGTCTGTGGGCTGATTTCTTTGGCTCTCTATTTTACTGCAGCGCTCTTGCATTGTTTTCTGGACATTGATTGGTTACATTTGGCCCCATCCTAGGCCACTGATTGGCTACTTTCTCAACGGTGTTCAAAGCCAGTTTGACCGAATCTCCACATGTCTGTTATAGCCTTCATGCATTATGCTCATATAGAAAACACACAGACAGGGTTTTTTTTGTTGGATAACATTTTGTTTTTTATTCAACAATAACTAACATCAACAACGTGAGAACAACCACATGAAAGCTGAAGCCCAGAACAGAGGGCTTGTACATTGAAATCGATGGAACTTAAGCCCAGAACAGGGGGCTTGTCGAAAATGAAGTGTCAGCACCACTTTTCCTCGTTCGAATGCCACCGCTCGTCCCATATCATCTCTTATATCCACCGTGATAGTGTTGATGTCGGTTTGTCGTACAGGTAGGTAGAACATGTGGGTGAAACTGTGGGTGACTTTATCTCCATACGTCTTTTTAATGGGGACCACCCGTAACAGAGGTGTGTTGATATCGCACACGATGTGGTTGTCGACCACGTCCGAGTAGACGTAGAGTCCGTACATACCCGACTTCATATCCATCGGGATCTGGCCATGGTCCTCGGATGGACCCGTGTAGGTCGAGTGAGTGAGACCCAGCATTTGTTGTAGGATAGGACTCAACCAACACTCACGTTGGCGGTGAGGATGATATGTGTCTTGTCGTTGTGTGCGTTGTAATCGAAGTCCACGTGATTCTTGAAGGGAAAGGTTTTTATGGGTTTTGAAGTATTCGTGATCTCCCGTAGAGCCTTATAATGCAACAGTCTTGTCAGCCCCTGCATGAACTCCTTGGGAGTATCGTATTGGCCTTCGGGGAGGGTGAGTCGGGTGTCTTTTCCTTCATAGGTCACCTCGTACCACACTTCATTGGTTCGCACGTTGTACCACGAGTAAGGATATTGGATATCCACGAGGCCACATTCCCATCGTCCAGGTAAATGCAACGGTTGCGGTAACTGGGTCACGTACTTGACCAAGTTGTTGTCAGGAAACACATCCAGCGAACTGTTGCTGGGTAGGGTGAGGTAAAACATGGCGACTGAGCTGTCCTGCTGCTGCTGTTGGTTTTAATATGTGTTCCAGGCCTTGGACGGTTGTGTCCGGCGTCGTGTCCGTCGCGGTGACTTGCTACGTTTCACGGCTCTGGAGATGTGGGGTGTCTTGATCAAGGATATTTTTTTAAAGGCGTGAAAAGAAGGTGCCCGTCGTTGTGGTGTTTTGGGGGGTGACTCCGGTTCCCACTCGGTTTCCCAAGAAGGTAGTGGGCCACTCAGCGATTGCTGTGTCCGCTGCATCCAGGCCCACCAATTCCTGTGGTACATGCATGTCTTTCAAGCCTTGAGCGAAGACCTCCCATCCTCTAGGATCCGTGTGCGACCTGCGTTGACGCATCAGGTCATTCACTAAATCCGTCATGTGGGTCCCCGGGACCACCTGATTCTGTACCAGTAGTTCGCCTTTATCATTCCAAGTCATGTTAGGATTCTGTTTCATCCGTTGTAATACCAGGCCAGCTTGTTTCTTGAACGATGCAGGTACACTCTTCAGGACTTCGTCTTCCACCCACTGTGGGTGGTACCCCTGGTAATGGCGGCTGTTGGAGCGGTGCTGAGGTCGGCGGTGTGCCGCGTGGTGGTGGTGGTGGTGATGGAGTAGAGAGGGTTTTGTATTGGTCCATGAACGTCATGTACCGTTGAAGCGTCTCATTGTACCGTTGTACTTTCTCACTGTCGCTTAACCCCGGTCTTTGTAAGATCTGTTGCCTCTCTTCATCGAGGGTGTTTATGGTCTTCACCGTAGGTGGGACAGGGTAGGGCGATTGGAGGTTTTGAAGGAGCCGGTATTAATTCTTTTTATTATCCCCATCATCACACACACACCCCAGCTGGGGGAGCCACTGTGGGTGTGTTTACCACTGTGGGTGTGTGGGTTTCATTTTACATTATTTTTGCATGTAAACGTGGTGGGTCTCTCCGTGAAAGATTCCGGTCCGTAGCCGAAGGTGATCGGGGGTGGCTTGCTTGAGGTCGAAGAGCATATACCCGTGCTGAGGGGTTGGCACATCTTTAAAGGCTTCCAACGCAAACGGTGTGCGGCCGGGATACATCTGTCTCGCCAGGTGCAGCAGTTGAGTGGTATCTCTCGGGTTTTTCAAAACCACCAGGTAGTGAGCATTTAAGCTGATGTTCCGATGTTCTTTGTTTTTACTGAACAGATTCTGCACAATGTAGATGATGCTGAGCCGTCGATGATGGCTGCCTTTGGTAAAGAGTTGCGCATCCGTCTCCGCCATGAGATCATCCAGAACCACCAAGGTGTCCGATTCCAAATCGATCAGGTTGGGTAGGCCTTCCACGAACGTGATGTGGGGCATTGCTGCATACGCTGCCTGCCATTCTCCGTAACACCACACGACTCGGGCAATGGGTGGGGTGATCATGCTATCGGCGTGTTGCAGGAGCTTCCTGACGAAGTGCGTTTTGCCGGAGCCCGTCGGTCCTGCGATGACGCAAGTGAAGGGATGTTGCTACCGAGGGTCCATGGTTGGAGGTGTATGTGCTGTCGTGGTAACCCGCTCTTGTAAATTTGGTACGAGTGAGCTGGAGTGGTGGTGGGTACAACGTCGGTCGTCGTTGTCGTTGGGCGTTCACTGTGAGTGATGAAATCCGGCGGAGGGGGGTTTGAGACGTAGTGGGTGTACTTGGTGTAGGTATTGACGCTATACTCGGTGTGGAGCTTCATGTGGCTTGTACACGTGGTGTGGCGGTGGTGATGACTGGGCTCGTTTCGATCACGGGGTTGACTGGTGTAGAGAAGGTCTATAGACTGGTTTGACTGCCACTCACAGCTGGACTTCTAAGTTGGTTAAGTAGAGTGCTGAGATAGGCTACGTCGTAAAACACACCTCCGTACAACACACTCAGCAGGGTTAGCAATATCACCACAAAGCCCACTTGCGCTTTGCGCGTTTTGGGAGACGCTGTGTTCAGAGGCAGCTGCTGTTTGTCCATAGCACCGTGGTCGAACGTGGAATGAAGGATGACGGCAGTGGTGTCTGGCTTTATAGTCGTTTCACCTGGTTGGCAGCGACCCAGGAATTGAAGGAACTGGGCCAGCCTCGCCATTTGACGAAATGAAACAGTTTGCCACGTCGACGTTCCGTTTTCAAAATCTGCTCCACCGTGTACTAGTCTTGCTTTGTTTTTACGACAGGCTGTAATTCCGTCTCGTAAAACGTCCCTAGCAATGATTCTCCTTGAAGATCTTCCAGTTCATAGACTCGCTGCTGTCGGGGTAGGCGCCGTTTAATCAGGAAGTGCTCATCGCTCCAGTTGGGCAAGTAACTTTTCTCAAATTGACCTTTGACTTTACTGATCCGTACAGGGTCCCCAACCTTGAACACCTCCTTCGGCGTTCGCTGCGATTGCCTGGGGTACAAGACACGCCGGACATGGGCTTCATTGCGTTGGGTCACGGTAATGGGGGCTCTCTCTATACTCCGGTGATAGGCTCGATTGTAACCACTCACAAGTTTCGGGAGAACATCGATGTACCGCCTTGTATTCTTATCGGTGAAATGTTTATACATGCGGCCTTTGAATGTCCTGTTGAACCTTTCCACAACGGAAGCCTTGGTCTCGTTGTACGTATGGAAGAAAAGCACCTTCTGGGCTTTCAGAAACTGTTGGAACGATCTGTTGAGGAATTCCGTGCCTTCGTCGGTTTGCAAATACATGGGTTTGCGCCCGTCTTGAAGATGTCCTTGAACGCTGCTATGAGATTCGCCTCCGTTTTCGTCCGGATGGGTACCACCCACGCATACTTTGACAGGATATCGATGCACGTCAAGATATACCGATTCCTATCGTTGTGTTTGGCAAAGGCGCTCATATCGACCAAATCCGCTTGCCACTGAGCATCTAGTCCTCCCAGGATGACCCGGTTCCGTAGAAAATGGCGACGGGCAGCTCGATGTAAGGTATAGGTGTCTTGTTTTCTTAACCAATCTCGGACTTGGGCATGTTGTATCCCCTGGGATTTGGCCGTTCGATAGAGAGCCGTCAATGCACTATAGGCCGCCGGACTGTCGGGACTGTAGTATAAGTTATCCAACACCTTCTCCCAGCTCTTCATGGTGACAAATGATGATGGACCCTGGCTCTATCGTTTATTTATAACGAGTATATCTTGGGCCGGAGTTTCTTTCTGATTTTCTTCGTTGGCTTCTGCCAGCACATTGTCCACGGTAAATTTCTCCGTAAGCACTTGATACACATCTTCCACGGCATCTTCCAATGCAGACCATAGAACAGGGTGAAGAGTAAAATGCACTGTACCCCCATCTAGCTGAGCCAATTGAACAAAGAAAGGGCCGCGTCGAATGTACACATCGCGACACAAGTGGATGAGGTCGCCGTCCAGTTCACCAGACAATACCCGTTTGAATTTGGTCCAGCCCTCCCGGGACAGACGAATGTGAGCCGGGCACGGTTGTGTAGGGGCTGCATCACAGATGTCTCCCACCTCCTCCATGATATCGACCTCATCCGCATAGACATACAGGAAGATCTCGGGTGTCAAGCTGAGAAACCCCCGTATTATATGCTCCGTCATGGTCAGCACGTGAATGGTACAAGATTTGACTGTCTGTCGTATTTATAGGGAGAAAAAGTTTATGACGTGAGATCAAAGGGTCGGGTGGTCATACAAGCGTCTAGTCTGTCATTCATAATTCAGCCGTCGTCCATTAAAGCATAACCGCATCCATAATCCAAAGACCTATCCATATCCGTATAACAGTATTAGCACCAAATTCAAAAAAGACAATCATAGTTTACATAAACATAGGCTAGTTTCCTGCAAGAGAGAAGCGGTCAACAGTTTTCAGTGATGCCGACAAGACATCATGATGTTCCAAAAATATAAAATCCGTATCGCTGATCAGTATTCTTAATCCATAATAATCGTTCTAAAGTCGTTATCTAGAGAATGGTGTATCTCAGTCACGCTTTGATTGTGACTGTTCATATGAGGACCATGAGGATCTTGAAGTGCATGGGTTCCTACGGCCCCTGGGCTGACTGAGTCTAGCGGCATCGTCGTCTGCCTCCGCTTCATTGCATAGGTTTGGTAATTTGTTCATTGGGTTCTGCTGCCGCTTCACTCAGGGCACGAGCCCACTCCAACTGAACAGCTGACAGCTCGTCCGGTGTAAACAGCTGATCCACAATAGGCACCACTTTCTCGAAGGCTGTCCACATATTGAGGTCTAGGGTGAAGTCTCGCGTAGGGTCTTGGTAACGGCCCAGGCGTGGGAAGAAGGGTCCACGGTGTACGTAGATGGCATTGTCTATGTGGATGAGGTTTCCGTCGAGCTCACCGCTCAACACCCGTTTAAATTTGGTCCAGCCGTCACGGTGTAGCGTAACCGTATTCGATACGGTCTCAGCGCGCGACCAGCAAACATCTCCACGGTCTTCAACGATGGTGACTTTCATAGACGTGTAACCCCATCCGGGGTGTAAGGGGAAGGATGGCTCGTAGGACTGGTGACATGGTTGACCCAATGACGAAAGGTGAATAACACACACTCTGACTGTCTCTCGTATTTATGGTCAGGTCCCTCGGTGACATGGTTGACCCAATGACGATCGGTGAATGACGCACGCACTGACTGACCCTCGTATTTATGGTGAGGTGTCACTGTCAATGCCACAGCGTCAGGGTCAATAGGGCAAAGACCATTACTAGACCAACCAGCCGTCGCTGGTTCCGGCGTGAGCGCTCGTGGTCCATAGCACGGGCATCAAGGATGGCTGTCATAGTCCAGTAGTGGTGAGTGATAGTACTCCTCTCCATCGAGTGCACTCTGTCGAGGACCGCTTCTGTGAACTCTTTCATGAACTGGCGTCGCCCCTCGTTGTCGTCGCCATCTGCAAACATGGACCGAACCACTGCTCGGTAGTCCGTGAGTGAATTAACCACGGTCGCATGCTGTAAAATGCGAGTCGCATAGGGATGGGTGTCCGTCATGGCTCTCCAACCGTAGGAATGGGGGTGTGGGATCCAGAGGGACGTGTTTTATAGACCATGTCACACATGCGCACCTATACGTAGCTCTACGGGAGTAGTCCGTGATACGTACTATTCTGATTGGTTAGTCCAAAAAAGAGAACAACAAGAACAAAGATTATAGGTCAATCCTTTTATTAGCCCTTCCATCACAGCACATCCACGTTGGAGGAACCGCTATGGGTGTGGTTACATGCGGATGTTAAAGGTTAAAAGTTAAAGCTCATGTCAGCGGTTGAAGGTCATTGCCGGTCACGTGACAGTAAACATGGAAAACCCCGGATGTAAGATGAGGACCCGGATATAAAACCACAATACCCGGATGGAAGACGGAGGAACGATGGGAAAACCCACTGGGAAACCCGGATGTTGACAAGGTCCCGGATGTAAAATCCACTGCCCACACACACACACACACACACACACACACAGCGGCTCAGTCGTACCCCAGTACATCTCGGTCCTCCAGTTGGAGGTAGATGAACTAAGTGTGCTAAAAATAGATCACCAGCAAGCGTGCTATAAAAGTGAAGCGGCCTGGCCGTTTCATCTGACACTCTGCCAACCACCAAGATGTTGTTCACTTGCACAAATTGCCAGAAGCAGTTTACTCGTCTAGATAATTTACGACGCTACGAGGTCTCCAGCCACAACGATGCACGGTATACTTGTATAACCTGTGCACGGTCATTCAATCGGGAGGATAATTTACTGCGCCACGAAGGCTCATTCCACGAGGAACAACGATTGGGACGACAAACGACCCAGTCAGTTAAGACGGCATCAGCGCTTGATTCATACCCCGTGTCTACGGTTTGGGCGACAACTTCCCACTAAAGAGGCACCCAGGAGGGTCAGGCCCAGTGAAGATGAGCCCGGGGAGACGAATGCCACTGGTGATGCGATCACAGAGAGTCCGCCTATACCCACAGTTCAGAAGAGCCTAGATATCCAGCCAGTCCCTAGAATTACTGTTGCCAGTCATACGCCTGACGACATCGAGCATTTTCTGGAAGATGCAGTGGATGTTCCTAGCGATCTGTTACAGGACGCCCATCCAGAGAGTGACATCTATCGGCGCCAATGGCCCATGATACGGCACTTTTTCCACCGTGATCGCCCTATTCCAGATATCTACAATTTCCCATTGACCGACCTCGCCCGTCTGCGCAGCTACGTGGAAGCCATCTTCAATGACCAAGCTACGGTCTTCAGATTGAATGTTGCTTTCGGGTGCATCTTACGTCACAAATAGACGGACCAGTTACGGTAGTATTATACCAGTAATAACAGTCATGTGTTTGACCAACCGTTCACTATCATTAACCGGGCGTCGCTAGAGACGATGGGGGAGAAACTGGACACCGTGGATCCCTTCAGATGGGCACAACGTCAACGCCCCAACACACAATGGGTCGTAGAGAGGGTGACCAATGTTACGTTCTTCGTTACCAAGCTGACCAACCACCCCCATCGACTGAATGCGTCACTCTTGCACTGATGAATAGCATAACATGCCGTATATACTCTCTATGTCTACATGCTGATCGTTGACTTGAGCTCAGTAAACACTTGTACCTAATGTGACGGTGCGTTAAATAATAAAACATGGTGTTTGATATTTCAATTTGTTTTGCTGTGAACATACTAAACATACCCAGGGCGGCTCTCCCAGCCTGGGTATGATGTAACATTGGGGATAATAAACTGTACAAACATTGCTGAACTTGTTGTTATTCACGACAACCGCTTTCCGCTATACTTGTATGAAATATATACCCCGATGTGATATAGTGCCCTTGCACACTTCCGAAACTTCCCATTGACCCGCGCGCGCGCGTGCGGCAGGATAAGTCACGCGCGCTCCGGCCGGGCCGGGCCGGGTAAAACTTGGATGATCGATATTAGTCCTTTGGGATAGGGTTGATATGAGTTTTCCCCTATTGTAGGGGTAAAGTCCGTGTTCCGCTTTTTATATTTTCGGGACAAATCCTAATTTTACATGCCCACCCATGACTGGATAGCCCTGGAGGAACGCTTCACTTTGATACCTCACTCGACCCAATCATTCCATTAGGGGCCCCTCTCACCCCTGAAGATTGCCGAACATTCTCACGAAAACCCACGTATTTGGGTCTACTTTCTGTCCGCGAAGGCAGAGCGCATCACCGCCAGACCGCATCACCACGGAGGAATACATGTCTTAAGATCACCCCGATTCACGAACACCGGAAGTGACGTCATACACTTGCGCAGAACACTCCTGCGCACACCTCCTCATGACTTCGTCAAGATCTGCGCAGAAGGGACGTCATACAATTACCTGCGCATGCGCAGTGACGAGCCAGAGGTCCGTGCCGTGTTTTATATACTACTGACGGAACAGTAGCCCTGATGAAATGGCATGTAATAAGAGGTTCTGAAATTACAGGGCGCAATGAAGAAAACAGGAAGTAGCTGTATTCGAGCATTTATGGAAGCCTTCCTTGTTTCACTATGGACTAGATAAATGTTCAGTGAATAGGTTTTGCTTTCTGAAACTAGTTACATAAAGAAGCATATTCGATACAAACGTCGAAGAAGCAACTGTTGCGACAGTAAAGGACGCGAGATGACGGTTTTTCCCACAGTTGAAGACCGACCAGGTTACTGGTTGTAATTACAAGCGTCTGGTACGTCATTCATAATTCAGCCGCCGTCCATTAAAGAATATCCGCGTCCATAATCCAAAGACCTATTCCATATTCCATATAACAGTAGTATTAGCACCAAATTCAAAAAGACAATCATAGTATACATACAAGTGTAAACATAGGCTAGTTTCCTGCAAGAGAGAAGCGGTCAACAGTTTTCAATAATGCCGGCAAGACATCATGATGTTCAAATATCAAATCCGTATCGCTGATCAGTATTCTTAATCCATAATATTCGTTGTAAAGTCGTCATCTAGAGAATGATGTATCTCAGTTACGCTTTGATTGTGATTGTTCATATGAGCACCATGAGGATCTTGAAGTGCATGGGTTCATACGGTCCCTAGCGGAATTAGACACAAGTTACGAAACGTAACGCCATAAATCGTGCACGCTACGCTCGTATTTTGCTATCAGCATGCGATATGTATCGCCAAATTCGAGAAACTTTGAGTGGAGGCGCTTGATTGTATAGCCCTGTTTTATAAGTTTCTGTAACAATGTTTTGTGCAAGACATGCACTACAGCGTGAATTCAAGCAGCGTCAATCGTGGCAAATGGGAAGGTGTGTTTGGAACTTCTAAATCGATGGCAGATACTCATGATAGGGCTCATTATATAGAGATATATTACCTGTCCAAGTATTTCGTGAAGCCAACCGTAAAACTTCGTGGGGGAAAGCAGCTTCTCAAATTCTGGTTAAAGAAAGATAATTGTATGAAAATTAGAGAATGTGAAACTTTCAGGCTATATGGTGCTCCAGGAATTGTTCAAACCAAAATTGGATTGTTTGTACAGAATGTGTATAGACAATCAAGAAAAGCGAACAGGGCCAGGCTAATCGTTAACTGTTAGATGGTGTAATCTGATGTAATCTACAGATTCAGATAAAAGATATGGTCATAAGTAAGTTTCAGACAGCGAATATCTTTGAAGCGAGGGCGGTCATTACCAAACGTTGGTTTTGCCACTATGTGGAGCCCTGGAAAATGATGGGTGTAGCTACTGGAATGATTTTATACATAACGACAAAAATAGTTTAACATAGTGACCATGGTAAAATTCAGGATGATCCTAGCCTAGACCCTACATGTAGATTTTAATGATAAAAATGGCAACATCGTCACTCTTGGTCTACATACAGTTCAGTCTATTTGCTAAAGTCAAAGTCCAAACGTTCGCAAATGTACACAGTCAAGTTGCCTGTAGACTAGACGTTTGTGATACGTAATACGATATGGACAAAACTGGGTCTGAGATGGTGTCCATATTGAAATTCACAATGGGGGACATTAAGACGCGATACACAATGGTGGATATTAAGAGGCCACGGGTGGCACTATCTTATACCTAGACCCTGAAAATGTAGGTCCAGCTACTGTATTAATGTTAACACCTCGTAATCAGGTGGAATTTGATTCAGATGGCGGCCATCTTGGAATGTCGAGATGACCGATATTACATGTAGCTAAGACGTCTATGATGTCACATTCCGAAGCCCTGACCTTTGTAATGTGGATGTTACCACTGAAATAAAATTCACGGCACGTTTTGGTACAGAAATATTGACAAATATAGGTTTCAGATGGCGGCCATCATGAAATTCAAGATAGTCCATTGTTTAAGAAGCCCACAATCCCATATGTGATGCACTGACCCTGAAAATGTGGTTGTAGCCGCTGCAATAATTTTCATATCACGTTTAGCTAATGAGATATTGGTGAAACTATGTTTCAGATGGCAGCCATTTTGAAATCCAAAATGGCCACCATAGAGGTTGATGAAAAAATTGCAACACCAAAATTCCTGATCTACACAAATTTTAGAATTAATTCAGCCTTGTTGCTAAGAACGAAGCCAAATTGTCCACAAACAACATTTGGTACATAAGCCTGTAGACTATTTTTATCCGAAGCATCGTTGAGAGACGATGTGCTAGATACTGAAATTGAGATGAACAAGTCAAAGGTCAGGAAATGAACAGGAAACGATAGAATATATTGTCCGTGTCCGAGTTAAAGGGTGTGAATTGTGATAAAACTGATCAATAAATCATCAGTCAGAGTTCACACAGTGGCTAATCAGGTATTTTAATGATAATCTCTAGCACAGGGACGGCGGAACAGGGGGAACGGGGTCCCCAATAAGTAAAAACAAAAACAAAAAAACAAACGCAAGACACAAAACCAAACAAGAAAAGGCAGAGAGAGAGAGAGAGAGAAAAAAAAAAACCCGATAAGAGTAAAGTGAAAAAACCCCCATACATCTGTATTTAATGCAGATTTTACTTTCCAATAAGCATGAGGGGCACAAGTAAAAAATTCATTCCTATTCATACGGGGAACTTTGTTCGGCTCCCTAAAAAGTAGAAAAAAATTGTGTACATTATAGAATGTAAAACCGGTCTATACCACCAAGCCCTTCAGCGAAAGTTTCTCAAAATTGGCGATCCATATCGCATGCTGATAGCAAAATACGAGCGTATAGCGTGCAAGATTTATGGCGTTAGGTTTCGTAACTTCTGTTTAATTCCGCTTAACGCGGTGCTAGGACCGTATAAGCCCATATATTTTAAGATGCTCAGGATGTTCATATGTACAGTCACAATCAAAGCATGACAGGGTGAGTGAGTGAGTGAATATGATTTAACGGCGCTTTCAACATTATTTCAGTCATATCACGAGGTTTGGTTCCTATTCCTATTCACACCCGGAAACCACACCGGTAGGATCCATTTTGACATCCGGGACCCCACGGGTGGGGTCCTATTCATTTTCACACCCGAGAACCCTACGCGTGCCCAAGTCAGTCTCCTCTTACGTGACAGATACATCTTACTCTAGATAACGACTTCACAACGAAAATTATATGGATTAAGAATATTGATCCGATACGGATTTGATACTTTTGGAACCTCATGATGTCTTGCCGGTATCATTGTCTGCAACGATTGACCGCTTCTCTCTTGCATTTTTATGTATACTATGATTTTTTTCTGTTTGAATTTGGTGATAATGCTGTGATAGGGATTAGTGTGATATGGCAACTTCTGTTTTTCATTCTCCAGGTTCACGTTCAATGTTGACTTTACATTAGTTTGCATCACAGTTACAGGTGCAAATAGTTCCATTATTGTGTGGTCCGAATTCATTAACGAACGTTCTTGTGTCGATTATATATTGGCGATGAATATAATGGTCTAGACGATAAGTCACGGTGATAACAAGGTTGTTTACGTTTTCAAGAGGCAGATGATGATAGGCCATATATCTATGGCAAACATGTTAATTGACATTGATGAACCGCTAATAGTTTGACCAAACAGTCACCAACATTGTGTTGTGGAGGGTATAGTTTCTCAGCTGTCAGATATGCTTTACCTAAAGCTACTAAAAATAAATATCCAAAAGGCTAATAATAGAAATTATGTAAAATAAAATGCACCTAAACTACGAGCCATGTAGCAACTACTAACATGTCATTAGCAGTTGTCAGGTCGCCATCTAATGTCACAATTGCGTTGTGACAATAGCAGGCGACTCTGTCACTCAAACTGGTAGCGAGCATGTTGACGATTATTGTCACAACTGGAAACCAGTAATTATTTGAGAAAAAATTATATCACACATGATGTATGACTGAATCTTTGATGTACGATACTTGCATTAGTAACCACTAATGACACGTCTGCATGCAGAGTCGCCAGCTAATGTCGCAATTGCGACAATAGCGATTGACTCTGCATGCTAATAACACAATTACGCCATTAGCTGGCGACCGGTCATTAGTAGTTACTACAGAGCCACTGTATTCCAATGATTACATTATGAAAGTGTCATCTTCTCTCTCGTTAGTGCTGTTCTTCTCGTTAATGTTGTCGTCCCACAGGTAATGCCTATAGGAGCATGTGCATATCCAAAGGGGAAATTACTCTCCTTCCACTGATCATTTCCGATAACAAACGTTTACCTCCATAAGTTAACGCAAGCTTTCTTGACCTCAATCTCAGTAAACTCAGACATAATATCACGGAATATTATATCTGAAATCAGCCCTATATAAATCCCGTGCGAATTCGAAACTACTATTGTTAGCCAATCAGGTGGATAGCTTGTTGAGACAATTTCAAAATCACGCCCACTGTAATTACACGCGGTAGCACGTGGTCTAATATATATTTTACTACTTGTATATTTTACTAATTGACCTGAGGAAGGCATTTGAACTTGTCAATCATGATATTCTTATTAATAAACTATCCATATATGACTGTTCTCTAAACTGTATACAATTGTTTAGACCTTACATGTCAGATAGATTTCAGCGTGTTAACTTCAAAGGACATGAACTCAATGTAGGTGTACCCCAAGGATCTATTCTTGGACCACTGTTCTTTCTTTTGTACGTCAATGACATGCATTTATGTATAATTAACACGCTGTATAAACTGTTAATTACCATATAGATTTACCGGCGGTGAACTGACACCGCGTATCTATTGTCGCGCTGTCAATACCTATTTATATACATGTATGTGAAAATTTGTATGTATATTTTCTCCTATGAAGGAGGTGAATAAAGATATATATATATAAAACAATCTGATTGTAATATGTTTGCTGATGATTTCCCCATTACCATTGTGGGTAAAACATTACATCATGATCAGGTGGAAACTCAATTAGAATGTGATCTTTGGCTGGTTTCACAATGGTGCGATGATAACAAAATGTCATTTCATGTCGGAAAAACAAAAACTATGCTTGTAACTAATGCACAGAAAAGATCTAAACTTACTAGAAATGCCATACATATCTCTTTGGACAACAATGTTATCAACAATGTAACATAGGACACAGCACTAGGTGTCACGATTGATTGTAATTTAAACTGGTCAGGACATATGAAAAGTCAATAGCAAACTCTACTCACTGAACAGACTGAAAACTATTTTACCCTGTTCTGCCAGAAAACAATTTTTAACTGTTTTATTTTACCACACTTTGATTACTGCGCCAAGGTTTAGGGAAATTGCAATAAGCAAGACATGGATCTTTTAAATAAGCTAAAAAACGTGCCATAAGGCTTATTCTCGGTGCTGATATTAAGTTTTATATAATAAACTGAACTGGTTTTCTATTGATGTTAGGTGCAAGTATAACACTGCAATTTTAATGTACGAATATCTTAATAACTTGTGTCCTGAATATCTTCAGAATGTTTTTACCCCTGTCACCTCTCGTACTAGAGCGAGCTCGTCCAGTGTACTCCGTGTTCCCTTTGCAAGAACAGAGGTTTTCAAGCGTTCATTTAGTGTACACGGTGCCACTACTTTCATCTCTCTTCCGGACACCATCAGACAGTCACCCAGTTTCAATAGTTTTAAGAAAGCCTGTTTTAAGTTCTTCATTGAAAGTTTTAACAAATCTAGTTAACGTTTTATGTTCAACCTGACATTTTGTTTGGCAATAGTTATACTGAATTATTTTATCTTAAAAGTTTAACAAATCTACTTAACTTTTTAGTTTGCCCTATCAGTTTTTAGTAATTCTTATACTGAATTATTTTAGTATCCACTCGATTTGATCTTTATTCGCATTATTATTATTATTATTATTATTATTATTATTATTATTATTATTATGTTTAATAATTAATATACTGGATTATTTTAATTCAAACTGATTTTTTTTAACAAATCTACTTAAGTTATGATGTTCGACCAAACAGTTTCTTTTTGGTAGTTCTTATGTTGAATTATTTTAGTATCCGCATAGTTTAAACTCTATTTCCAATGTTATTCTCCTGATATGTATTGTTGTTTTAATTATCTTTGTTTATTGTACTTAAGTTATGATGTTCGACCTGACAGTTTCTTTTTAGTAGTTCTTATGTTGAATTATTTTAGTATCCGCTTAGTTTAAACTCTATTTGCAATGTTATTTTCCTGATATGTATTGTTGTTTTAATTATCTTTGTTTATTGTTATAATACTCGACTTTCATGTAAACAAGCCACGGCTTATGGAATTATCGAGTTTAAATAAAGATTCATTCATTCATTCGTATATAAACATTATCCTGAAACAGTATCCAAATATGGCATCATTTCCAGACATTGTGCGTGGAAATCCGTAAAGATCAAAGAGTTTACTCCCGCTGAAAAGTCAGGCTTTGTTAGGGGTAGAGAATATCAAAAGATTTTGCCGCGCGATGATGTTAATCCCTGTGGAAAAAACGTCAATCATTGTCTATACTATTCATCGCGCGCACTACTCATCGTGCATGCGCAGTCGACCCATTCTACTGTAGGGTGCAAGCCTGGGCCATGGAATCTCAGGCAGTGAAAACCCCAGGTCTCTCGCCCCACCCTATCCCGCGCCACACCTATGCGACCCGCTGTGCAGTGAGTAAAGCGGAGTAAAAGGAGGAGGAGTCGGACACGCCACGGATTATACTAGGTAGATAGATAATAAAGACCGACTGCAGTCTAGTTCAATCTTGAATAATGTATGAAGAACAGCCAATTAACAAATTAAACTTATTTCATTCTGTTGTGAAATGGTGTACGATATTTTGAAATACTGTGAATACTGAACAGCTTTAAAGGAAGGTGCTCAAGCTCTGTTGCATTTTGGAACTACACATGTATATCGGCTTAGCGTATACAGCAACTTGTAAGGCTGTGATGCGCCTGAGCCAGGGCCGTGTTTTCGTCGAGAATGAAACAAAGAAAAGAAAGGTAGATTTGATAATGATATCTTTTGAATTATTGCGTTTATAATTTACTGAAAAATAGTTCTGTGATGATCATAAACAGAATCTTACACTCGTGGCAATTTAATATGAAAGTTATGACACTCGTTGAGTAAGTTTTATATGTTGCTCGCTAAAGCTCGCAACATATAAAACTTTCATATTAAATAGCCACTCTTGTAAGATCCTCTATTTATCAGATACTCCACGAAATCCATAATGTTCCAGTTTAGCTAACAAAATCTCGTGATTGACTGTGTCGAACGCTTTTGACAGAAGTAGTATATATTCCGCATTTAAAGCCGTATTTTCCAGGGAGATAACTCTTGGTGGCGACAGGTGGCGTTGTTTCTCAAGAGACCAAAAACTACCTCCAACACAAGAGAGCTCCTTGACTCAATCGGTTGTGACTTTGGAGCGGGGAGGGTAGAAAAAAATACATGAAACCATGGGAAGGACGACTTATAGTAATAAACATAATCTATAGGTGCATCCGTGCGACCCGAGGGTCGAGCGTTTATTGTCCGTATATCTCCCCAAAAAATAAACAAAAAGGAGATTCCCCTTTGCCCTCTAGAGGGTGCATGTAAAATGTCTCCAGATATAAAAAACGGAATACGGACTTTACCCTGAGGTAGCTCCGGGTCACTATAGTTCCGGCAAAGGGCCCCTGGGCATGTATTCTTCCGCGGTGATGCGGTCTGGCGGTAATGCGGTCGCGGGAAAAAGTAGTCCCCAGACTTCAAATACGCTGCATGGTCCGATTGGGTCGTATGAGGTATCAGTGTGAAGCATTTGTGAAGGCGTATCTGATGGGCTGGGTGTGGGGTTGAAATATTGTCATTCTGCGCATGCGCGGTAGACAAAGGGTATGGAAATAGACGTTTTGGGGTCTAGGGGGCTACTAATGGTGCGATTGGGTCGAGTGAGGTATCAATGTGAAGCCCATGTGAGGGAGCATCCGATGGGCTGGGTGTGGGGTTGGAATATCGTCATTCTGCGCATGCGCGGTAGACAAAGAGCATGGAAATAGACGTTTTGGGGTCTAGGTGGGCCCTTAGTGGACCAATGTGGTCGAGTGAGGTATCAATGTGAAGCCTATGTGAGGGCCATCCAGTCGTGGGTGGGTGCATGTAAAAATTCCTCCAGAAAAAAAACGGAACACGGACTCGTACAATATACAATATACCTGTATGGGGGAGAGTGGTCAATTTTTTTCGTGGGTGTTACTATGGGTTGTGGGGTCTCGTTTTTCTCGTCTCGCCGAGAAAAACACAATGGGAGGGGTCCCGGAGCGAATCGGTGAAATGTTTGGGAAAAGTCACCGATGTCTGTATATAGGCTCATCATACTGGCTATATGGGGGGAGGGGTGGTCAATTTTTTTTGTGGGTGTTACTATGGGTTGTGGCGTCTCGTTTTTCTCGTTTCGCCGAGAAAAACACAACGGGAGGGGTCCCGGAGCGAATCGGTGAAATTCTTGGGAAAAGTCACTGAGGTCTGTATATAGGCTCATACTGGCTATATGGGGGGAGGGGTGGTCAATTTTTTTTGCGGGTGTTACTATGGGTTGTGGCGTCTCGTTTTTCTCGTTTCGCCGTGAAAACACAATGGGAGGGGTCCCGGAGCGAATCGGTGAAATTTTTGGGAAAAGTCACCGAGGTCTGTATATAGCCCCATGTAGTCCTATACTGGCTATATATGGGGGTATAGGTTCAACCTGGGAAATTCACACACGTTCATTGTGATATGGGTTGTTGGATTTGTTTTTCTCGTCTCGTCATTTAGAACACGATGGGAAGGGTCCCGGAGCGAAACGGTGAACTTTTTGGAAAAGTACCATATAGCCCATATAGCTCCATACTGGCTATATGGGGGTATAGGTCCAACCTGGGAAATTCACACACGCTCATTGTGATATGGGTTGTTTGGATTTCTTTTTCTCGTCTCGTCATTTAGAACACGATGGGAAGGGTCCCCGAGCGAAACGGTGAAATTTTTCGAAAAGTACCGGGTAGGCCTGGATATAGGCTCATATAGCTCCATACTGGCTATAGGTTCAACCTGGGAAATTCAGACACGTTCATTGTGATATGGGTTGTTTGGATTTGTTTTTCACGTCTCGTCATTTAGAACACGATGGGAACGGTTTCGAAGCGAAACGGTGACATTTTTGGAAAAAGTTCACCGAGGCCTGGGTAGGTTCATATATCCCCATACTGGCTATGGGGGTATAGGCACATACTGGGTAGACGTTTTGGGGTCTAGGTGAGCCTCTCATGATCCTATGGTGTCGTGTGAGGTCTTATTTTGAAGCTCTCGTGGAGGAGCATCCGACTGGACGGTTCGTCCGTTGTCAATAGTTCGTCCGTTGTCAATATTCTGCGCATGCGCAGTCTGGCCGTAGTATAGAAAGCAGGCATTTTGGGGGGTGTGTGAGTGTGTGTTTGGGGTAGAGATGAGTGAGTGAGTGAGTGAATAGGGTTTAACGTCGCTTTCAACATTTTTTCAGCTATATCACGACGGGGAAGGGAAGGGAGGGGAGGGGGAGGGGGAGGGGAAGGGGAGCCTACTTGTAACAGAGCAGATCTAATGCTGCCATTTTATAGTGCTGTCCCACTGAAATATCATGCCGTAGGCAGACATGACACCCCACTCAGTCACATTATACTGACACCGAGCGAACCAGTCCTTGTTCTATCCTCTTAATGCTGAGCGTAAGCGAGGAAGCAACAAGTTCCATTTTTCAAGTCTTAGGTATGACCCGGCCTGGGATCGAACCCAGAACCTACCGCTTACGAGGCCGACGCTCTAACCATTAGACCACCGCAGTGCGGTCCGGGGGGTAGAGATGGACCGCTATGGGTCCGAATGGGTCGTGGAAGGTGTCAAAGTGAAGCTTGTGTGGGGTAGATTCAGAATGGCGTGCTTTTAAGTGCAAGTCGCGTCAATCTGCGCATGCGCAGTTGGTTGTAAGTAAAGTGGCCATTTTGAGGCAGTGCAGGAAGGTATTTGGTGTCGAGATGGACCATCCTTGGTCCGAATGCGTCGTGCGGGGTGTCCTTTCGTAGCTCTCGGGGTGTAGACCCCGTTTTGAGGGCTGCCCACGTCACCTGTGACGTCATCAGTACGAGTAGTAGCAAAAGTGGACATTTTGGGGCAGTGAAGGAAGGTATTTGGGGTAGAGAGGGACCATCCTTGGTTCGATTGCGTCGTGGGAGGTGTCGTGTTGTAGCTCTCGGGGTGTACATCCCGATTTGAGGGATGTTCCCGTCATCTGTGACGTCATCGGTGACATCATCAGTAGGAGTAGTAGCGAAAGTGGACATTTTGGAGAAGTGAAGGAAGGTATTTGGTGTAGAGATGGACCACTATTGGTCCGAATGGACCGTGTGTGGTGTCATGTTGTAGCTCACGGGGTGTACATCCCGATTTGAGGGATGTTCACGTCATCTGTGACGTCATTGGTGACGTCATCAGTACGAGAAGTAACGAAAGTAGGCATTTTGGGGCAGAGAAGGAAGGATTAGTAGTATAAAAGCGCATTTCGAGCCCTATTGACCTTGCGGCGCAATGCGCAATGAGTGTATGCGCGCGCGTGTGTGTGAGTGAGTGAGTGAGTGTGAGTGATTGGGTGAGTGAGTGAGTGAGTGAGTGAATGAGTGAGTGAGGCGTCCCCAACGCCCGTCTTAACGCATGGACCCACTAACGACGGTGAGTGAGTGAGTGAGTGAGTGAGTGGGATCCGACTGGGCTAATGTATCGTCCGTTTTCATCATTTTGCGCATACGCAGTCTGGCCGTAGTATAGCAAGCAGGTATTTTGTGGATTCGTGGAGGTTTGTTGAGTGACTGAGGGACCATCTCTGGTCAAAAGGACCGTGTGGTGTATCAGTGTGAAGCTCTCCTCCATCACGATTTGAGGGATGTTTCCGTCATCTATGACGTAATTGATGACGTCATCAGTACGAATAGTCGTGTGTGAGTGTGTGCGTGTGTGTGTGTGTGTATGTGTGTGTGCATGTGCGTGTGTCTTTATGCGTATGTGTGTGTGCGCGTGTGTGCGTGCATGTGCGTGTATATGTGTGTGTACGCGTGTGCGTGTATGTTTTGTGTGTGTGCATGTGGGTATGCGTGTGTGTATGCATGTGTGTATGCGTCTGTGTGTGGTTGCGAGTGTGTGTATGCGTGTGTTTATGTGTGTGTATGTGTGTGTGTGTGCTTGCATGTGTGTTCGCGTGTGCGTGTATGCGTCTTTGTGTATGTGTGTGCGCGTGCATGTGCGTGAGTGTATGCGTGTATGTGTGTGTATGCGTCTGTGTGTATGCGTGTATGTGTATGTGTCTGTGTGTATGTGTACATTGCGTATGTGTGTGCGTATGTATGTGTCTTTGTGTATGTGCGTATGTGTGTCTGTGTATGCATGTGTGCATGCGTCTGTGTGTGCGTGTGTGTATGCGTGTGCTTGTGTGCATGTGTATATGCGTGTGTGTATGTGTGCGTGTGTGTGTGTATGCAAATCTGTGTATGCATCTGTGTGTGTTTGTATGTATGTATGCATGTGTGGGTGTGCGTGTGTGTATGCGTGGTTATGCGGGTGTTTGCGGGTGTGTATGCATGTGTGTGTATGTGTCTGTGTCCTTGCGTGTGTGCTCGTGTGTGTGTAGGTGTGTGTGTGCGTGTGCGTGCATGTGCGTCTGTATGTCTGTGTGTGTGTGTATGCCTGTAGGTGTGTGTGTGCTTGTGCGTATACGTGCATGTGCGTATGCGTCTGTGTGTACGTGTGTGTGTGTGTGTGTGCTTGCGTGTGTGTGTGCGTGCATGTGCGTGTGTATGTGTGTTTATGCCTATGTGTGTGTATGTGTGTGCTTGCGATTGTGTTTACGTGTGTGCGTATGCTTGTGTGTGTGCGTGTGTGTAGGAGTCTATGTGTATGTATGCATTGCGTCTGTGTGTATCTGTGTATGTGTGACTGACTGACCTTTGACCCCTGCGCGCGCTAACAATACCGGATGAAAATTGCGCGCAGGGGTCAAAGATCAGTTCCGGTCACGTGAACGGAAGCGGAAGTGACCTCACAGTGGTCATGCGCGAATGTCACTTCGGAGCTCTGAGCTCCACACGCTTTGAGCTCCAAGAGATCCGATCCAAGAGCTCTGCCACACGGGAGCTCCCACCACCACCGGGCGTTGACGCCCATCAACGCCCGGTGGTGGTGGTGGTGGTGGTGGTGGTGGTGGTGGTGGTGGAATTTGGTGGAATTTGGTGGTGGTGGTGTGTGTGTGTGGTGGTAGTGTGTGGTGGTGTTGGTGTTGGTGGTGGTGTCTGTACATATAAGAATGAACATGTGTCCCTCATCAGTCCTTATGTATTGGTCGACAGATCAACTTGTCGTGTACGTGTACGTTCTGTCAAAGAACCTTCTCTCGTCGCGATAGTATGCTCAGGCACATTCAAGGCAAACACAACCAAGAGACACCGCCGAGTCCCGCTATAGGTCCAACAAGTGCAGTAGAGCATCCCTATACGATGACGGTGAGCGGCCCTACGGCATGTGGAAAGACGTCCTGGGTGATGAAGTTCTTAGAGGAAGGTGTGGCAACCCCAGCTCCGACACGTGTTGTTTGGTCACATGCATACACTCACGCATACACACACACGCACACAAATACACAGATACACACAGACGCAATGCATACATACACATAGACTTCTACACACACGCACACACACAAGCATACACGCACACGTAAACACAATCACAAGCACACACACATACACACACATAGGCATACACACACACACACACACACTCAAACGTATACACACAGACGCATACACACACAGAAACATACACACGGTCCATTTGACCAGAGATGGTCCCTCAGTCACTCAGCAAACCTCCACGAATCCACAAAATGCCTGCTTTCTATACTACGGCCAGACTGCGTATGCGCAAAATGATGAAAACGGACGATACATTAGCCCAGTCGGATCCCACTCACTCACTCAGTCACTCACCGTCGTTAGTGCGTCCATGCGTTAAGACGGGCGTTGGGGACGCCTCACTCGCTCATTCACTCACTCACTCACTCACTCACACTCACTCACTTACTCACTCACTCACTCACTCACTCACTCACACACACGCGCGCGCATACACTCATTGCACATTGCGCCGCCAGGTCAATAGGGCTCGAAATGTGCTTTTATACTACTAATCCTCCATTCTCTGCCCCAAAATGCCCACTTTCGCTACTACTCGTACTGATGACGTCAACAATGACGTCACAGATGACGTGAACATCCCTCAAATCGGGATGTACACCCTGAGAGCTACAACATGACACCACACACGGTCCATTCGGACCAATAGTGGTCCATCTCTACACCAAATACCTTCCTTCACTTCCCCAAAATGTCCACTTTCGCTACTACTCCTACTGATGACGTCACAGATGACGAGAACATCCCTCAAATCGGGATGTACACCCCGAGAGCTACAACATGACACCTCCCACGACGCATTCGAACCAAGGATGGTCCCTCTCTACCCCAAATACCTTCCTTCACTGCCCCAAAATGTCCACTTTCGCTACTACTCGTACTGATGACGTCACCGATGACGTCACAGGTGACGTGGGCAGCCCTCAAATCGGGGTCTACACTCCGAGAGCTACAAAAGGACACCCCGCACGACGCATTAGGACCAAGGATGGTCCATCTCGACACCAAATACCTTCCCGCACTGCCCCAAAATGGCCACTTTACTTACTACAACCAACTACGCATGCGCAGATTGACGCGACTTGCACTTAAAAACACGCCATTCTGACTCTACCCCACACAAGCTTCACTTTGACACCTTCCACGACCCATTCGGACCCATAGCCGTCCATCTCTACCCCAAACACACACTCACATACCCCCCAAAATGCCTGCTTTCTATACTACGGCCAGACTGCGCATGCGCAGAATATTGAAAACGGACGAACTGTTAGTCCAGTCGGATGCTCCTCCACGAGAGCTTCAAAATAAGACCTCACACGACACCATAGGATCATTAGGGGCTCACCTAGACCCCAAAACGTCAACCCAGTATGGGCCTATACCCCCATAGCCATGCAGTATAGGCCTATGGGCTTACCCAGGCCTCGGTGAACTTTTTCCAAAAATTTCACCGTTTCGTTTCGAAACCCTTCCCATCATTTCACCGTTGCGCTCCGAGACCCTTCCCATCGTGTTCTAAATGACGAGACGTGAAAAACAAATCCAAACAACCCATATCACAATGAACGTGTGTGAATTTCCCAGGTTGAACCTATACCCCCATATAGCCAGTATAGGACTACATGGGGCTATATACAGACCTCGGTGACTTTTCCCAAAAATTTCACCGATTCGCTCCAGGACCCCTCCCATTGTGTTTTTCTCGGCGAGACGAGAAAAACGAGACTCCACAACCCATAGTAACACCCACAAAAAAAATTGACCACCCCTCCCCCCATATAGCCAGTATGAGCCTATATACAGACCTCGGTGACTTTTCCCAAAAATTTCACCGATTCGCTCCGGGACCCCTCCCATTGTGTTTTTCTCGGCGAGACGAGAAAAACGAGACCCCACAACCCATAGTAACACCCACGAAAAAAATTGACCACTCTCCCCCATACAGGTATATTGTATATTGTACGAGTCCGTGTTCCGTTTTTTTTCTGGAGGAATTTTTACATGCACCCACCCACGACTGGATGGCCCTCACATAGGCTTCACATTGATACCTCACTCGACCACATTGGTCCACTAAGGGCCCACCTAGACCCCAAAACGTCTATTTCCATGCTCTTTGTCTACCGCGCATGCGCAGAATGACGATATTCCAACCCCACACCCAGCCCATCGGATGCTCCCTCACATAGGCTTCACATTGATACCTCACTCGACCCAATCGCACCATTAGTGGCCCCCTTAGACCACAAAACGTCTATTCCCATGCCCTTTGTCTACCGCGCATGCGCAGAATGACAATATTTCAACCCCACACCCAGCCCATCAGATACGCCTTCACAAATGCTTCACATTGATACCTCATACGACCCAATCGGACCATGCAGCGTATTTGAAGTCTGGGGACTACTTTTTCCCGCGACCGCATTACCGCCAGACCGCATCACCGCGGAAGAATACATGCCCAGGGGCCCTTTGCCGGAACTATAGTGACCCGGAGCTACCTCAGGGTAAAGTCCGTATTCCGTTTTTTATATCTGGAGACATTTTACATGCACCCTCTAGAGGGCAGCACCATCGATGCCAAAGGGGAATCCCCTTTTTGTTTGTTTATTTTTTGCGGAGATATACGCAACCTCGCCACCAGGGGTCGCTCTCCGCTGGAAAATTGGCCGCTCCGACGAACCCCTGGGACGACGGTCGTAGACTGGCCGCCGTCGTCTAATAACGCTGGGCCGATTGACGACAGGCTTCTAATAATGCCGACCTTCACTGTAGCGGCGATGTCAGGACCTGTTGACGTGTATTTGTGACGTTATGCAACAATCGGATTAACAATTCATTATACCGTCGTATTGTGACGTTGTGTAAAATTATGCTGTGACGTTACGGACTGACGCGGACCCACAGACACTCTCGTCAAGCTGATAGAGCCTGTTCTTGACAAGGCCGAACTGAAGGTCGATAAAAGAAACAATCTTTTACAGAATATCATTATTTAACATCATCAGTTATCAAGTCCTAAAGCAAGATGATACAGACGCATATCTTGAGCGGTAGTTTTCACATTGATCTGTAGCACTTCCTCTACGCATCGAGCCATTTCATAAACACTCCATGTTGAAGGTATGGGCTCAAATTTGGCCGCCATTACGTCATTTCATTAATAGGTGCTGGTCCACAAGCTTAGCGATAGCGGGTCATGCGCAGTGGCTGGGTACTAGTCTACGACGGTCGCAACCTCGCCACCAGGGGTCGCTCTCCGCTGGAAAATTGGCCGCTCCGACGAACCCCTGGGACGACGGTCGCTGAAAATTGGTCCCATAATACATTGAAAAATTCTTTCACGTGGCCCCTTCCAGTTCCATTGGAACATATCCTATTCTTTATAGAACGTCAGTCATGAGTCATTTTCATGGCCAGTGTCATAACGTCATGACGTCAGAATAAAAAAATGTTTCGCAAGAATGCATAAAGAATTCTAGTAGGCTACGTCATCTTTCAGACGCGCTCGTAACATTCATGACGTCGGGACGTCGGCTTGATCCCACAGACACGCTCTCGTTATGTTCTAAATTCTAGGGTTTTGTTTTCTATCCAATGCCCGATCGTACTGCCGAGCGCCCTCCCAGAGCATAGTAGGGAGGACAGGACCGGATAGCTCTGGTTTCGAGATTGCGACGGTCGCTGAAAATTGGTCCCATAATACCTTGAAAAATTCGTTCCTTCCGGTTCCATTGGAACATATCCAATTCCTTGTGAAACGTCAGTCATGAGTCACTTGCATGGCCAGCGTCATGACGTCTTGACGTCATAATAGAAAATATTTCGCAAGAATGCATATTGAGTACGTCATCGCGCAGACGCGCTCGTAACATCCATGACATCGGGACATAGACATGATCTCCACAGAGACGCCCTCGTTATGTTCTGAATTCTAGGGTTTTGTGTGCTAGCCAATGATCGATCGTACGGCTGAGCGCCGTCCCAGAGCCTAGTAGGGAGGACAGGACCGGATAGCTCTGGTTTCGAGATTGAGATATACGGACAATAAACGCTCGACCCTCGGATCGCACGGATGCTAGACTCGTCCTAATAACATCGTCCAACACCTATAGATTATGTTTATTACTATAAGTCGTCCTTCCCATGGTTTCATGTATTTTTTTCGACCCTCCCCGCTCCAAAGTCACAACCGATCGAGTCAAGGAGCTCTCTTGTGTTGGAGGTAGTTTTTGGTCTCTTGAGAAACAACGCCACCTGTCGCCACCAAGAGTTATCTCCCTGGAGAATACGGCTTTAAATGCGGAATATATACTACTGACAGATCTAAACATGTAGCTATACTATACTGCTTGGATTCTTTAGCGGTAACAAGTAAATGTACAAAATGTAAGTAATGTACAGTGTACATGCCGCTAGCGTCGTTGAATGGTTTGCCCTAAAGCCGTATTGAGCATCGGCGATTATATCATTTGAGTTCAAAAAGTCTGTAATAGCTGTTGCTGTAACCTTCTCTAAAATTTTGCTAAAACAGGGTAGCACAGATATTGGTCTGTAGTTCGAGAAAATATGCGGATCTCCAGCTTTGAAAATTGGCGTTACTTTTGCAATGTTCAGAGGGTCTGGTACAATACCGGTACCAGATGATAAAGATAAATTTATGATATATGATAAAGAGGTGGAGATATAAGCACAAACACGCTTAACCATGGAAGACCGTATGTCGTCTATGCCAGATGCAGCCGATTTCAGTTGTAATATGATTTGCTTTATCTCCACAGGAGAAATAGTTGGAAACTGGAAGTCTTGAGGAGTTCTATCATGTAAATAGTCACTAAAATGTGTTGTGGAATTGGGGATTCGAGAATCCAGATTAGATGGTACCGAGCCAAAATATTTATTAAATTTTTCTGCTATATGTTTCTTATCAGAGATATCATGTCCATTATCAATGAAAGACGTTAGTAACTGAGATTTGTTATTCCTATTGAGCATTTGGTTCAACATTTTCCATGTCCCTTTAATATCTTGCTTAATAGCAGTAAATTTTTCTTCAAAATAATTCTTTTTAGCCAATCAATTGTATGGTTTAATTTATTTCTAAAGCTTCTATACTGCATACGGGTTTCGTTATTCGCTTTAAAGGATTTTCATCAATATTTTTTTTTCTCAGGAATATGTGTCAGAAGAGTTCGTACTAAACTAAGATTTTTTTTTTTAATTTTTCCCTTGATTGAAATTGTAGTTTAAGGGCCGCTTCCCATTCGGATTTCGCGGCCCATCAACTCAATGTTTTATTTGAATTTCGCAGTACATTACTTTGTTTATTGAATTTCTTTTCCAGCGCTAAATATATAAATAAATAAATAAATAAATAATAAATAACAATGAGAGATTAGTATAGGAGATATAAATAGAAGTAAATAAGAATCGCTATATGTACAAGTTCGTAAGTCTCTTTTTGGCTTTTGGTTAAGTTATACTGGTAAATATGAGTTCACTGTAATCGCGTGTATGATTCCTTTGTCTTGGTACCCCTTTGAACGCACAAAGCCGTCCAGAAAAAACTGGGAGAACCATGGGCGTTTTCAGGATTTTTCGGATCGACTTCACTAACGACGCCCTTGGGAACAGGGTGAGTTCTTCCAGAAATCTGTGCCTGTAACAATTGCTTGGAGTGTGTATTGGGGCACAGGACGGCAGGTCTACGTCCTATATTGCGTGAAAGTCAAAGGATCATATTCTGTGTTAAGGCGTCAGTTCGGTATCATCTATGGGGTAGCGTGTCGGTGTGGTTTAGGATGTGATGTTCTGGTTCCGGAGGTTTCTTGTTGTGCGGCGATGTTGGTATTCTTGTGATCGTCATCCGTCTTCTGTTTTTAGTCTTGTCCAGCCCGTCTTTGGTCTTCGGTGTGCCGTGAGGTGCTGTTTATTAATTTTTGTCGTCGTCAGTGTTCTGTTTGTTGTCTGTTTGATGAGGACCTTCATCGTGTTCATCTCCATTTCTGAAAGTATAAGATGAAACACTGTGTAGTATTCATTTTTGTGAGTGACATTATCTGTGTGCGTGTTTGTTTCTTTGACGTGTGCTAATGATTTATGTCCTTGGTTGTTGAATTGGTAGCGGCCTTTAGGTTTTGGAGACGAATGTGGTTACCGGCCCACACGGAACATGGTATCTCCGGTGCCCACATTGCCTATTTTATTGCGAAAGATAGATTTTTGGCCAATATTGTCGCAGGGATGTTGATTGGTCTTGGCCACCGACTTTTGAGACTAATGTGGCAACCGGCCCACACGGAACATGGTATCTCCGGTGCCCACATTGCCTATTTTATTGCGAAAGAGAGATTTTTGGCCAATATTGTCGCAGGGATGTTGATTGATTGATTGAAATTGTAGTTTAAGGGCCGCTTCCCATTCGGATTTCGCGGCCCATCAACTCAATGTTTTATTTGACTTTCGCGGTACATTACTTTGTTTATTGAATATCTTTTTCAGCGCTAAGTTAATAAATAAATAAATAAATAAATAGGTAAATAATAAATAACAATGAGAGATTAGTAGGAGATATAAATAGAGGTAAATAAGAATCGCTATATGTACAAGTTCGTAAGTCTCTTTCTGTTTTGTTTTTTTGGTAAGTTTTTCTGGTAATTGTGAGTTCACTGTAATCGCGTGTATGATTCCTTTGTCTTGGTACCCCTTTGTACACACAAAGCCGTCCAACTGCGAGAACCATGGGCGACTTCAGGATTTTTCTGATCGACTTTTCTAGCGGCGCTCATGGGAACGGGTGGGTTCTTCCAGAAATCTGTGCCTGTAACAATTGCTTGGAGTGTGTATTGGGACACAGGACGGCAGGTCTACGTCCTATATTGCGTGAAAGTCAAAGGAACATATTCTGTGTTAAGGTGTCTGTTCGGTGTCATCTATGGGGTAGCGTGTCGGTGTGATCTAGGATGTGGTGTTCTGTTTCTGGACGTTTCTTGTTGTGCGGCGATGTTGGCATTCTTGTGATTGTCATCCGTCTTCTGTTTTTACTTTTGTCCACCATGGTGCTGTTTTATAATATTTGTCGTCATCGGTGTTCTGTTTTAATGCTGGTCTTCCTCGTCTGTGTTCTTCAGTGTTCTGTGCCTGTATTACAAAGAATAGAAGAGTTTGTAGTTTTTTGTTTTCTGGTGTTATATTTTGCCACCGACTGGCACTATCGTGATCTAAGTCACGCAATAACAATAACTAATTAGGTACTAAATATTATAAATAACAATATTATTATAATTAAGGCCAAATGTGAATGCTTGATATAACCTCCAGTCTTCTGCCCCTGCTAGAAAACCGGACGGTTAACATTCGTTAACGAGGGTTGGAGGTAAGGGAACACAATTGAAGAAATTAGTATTCATTTTTGTGAGTGACATTATTCGTGTGCGTGGTTGTTTCTTGGATGTGTGCTACTGATTTATGTCCTTGATTGTTGAATTGGTAGCGGCCTTTAGGTTTTAGAGACGAATGTGGTTACCGGCCCACACGGAACATGGTATCTCCGGTGCCCACATTGCCTATATTTTATTCCAAAAGAGAAATTTTGGCCAATATTGTCGCAGGGATGTTGATTGGTCTTGGCCTCCGGTTTTTGAGACTAATGTGGCAACCGGCCCACACGGAACATGGTATCTCCGGTGCCCACATTGCCTATGTTTTATTCCAAAAGATAAATTTAGGCCAATGCTGACATAGTTAGTGATGCGCATGCACGGGGGTAGTGTTAGATACTGGAATAATAGCCAGCAGTTTTGATAAAATTTATTAAGGACTTGAATACCTGTTTTCTAATGGGGGGCTTAGGGTTTAATATCGCTGGTAATGTTAAGGGAGTGTTGAGTTTTTTTAATTCGTTTCTAAGTGCCTCGCGTTGTGGGTAGTGTTTTGGGCATTCAAGTAGGACATGTTCTATTGTTTCTTCTACATTGTTGCATGCGGTACAGAGTGGTGAGGTGTTTTTCAGAAGCATGGACAGATGTGATTTAAGTCCGGTTTTGCCTAGTCTTAATCTTGTGATGATGCGGTCGTCACGTTTGCTGTCTAGCTGGAATCCACAACTCTGTCTTTTCCCCTTATCTAGAATACTATGTAGCCATCTACCTCGGTTTTCTTCGTTCCATTCTTTTTCCCATTTACTATCTATTCTGGTTCTAATGATGGAATTCAGTTCTTTGGTTCCTAGTCCTATATGCACGTCAGGTGCAGTTTTGGTGAGACTGTCTTTGGCTGTCCTATCGGCGGCTTCGTTTCCCCTAATGTCCACGTGGGCGGGAATCCAAGCTAAGATGGCGTCAATGTCATTGTCTCTTATTTGTGTACATAGAATTTCTATTTCGTGTATGAGGTCAGGTCTGCTGTCGGATTTGGAGTTCTCTATAGATACCAGCCCGCTTAAGGAATCACTAAGAATAACGGTGGAAACCGGTCGGTTCTGGAGAACCCATTCGAGGGCCTTGATTATGGCGACTAATTCAGTGGTGTATACAGACATATTGTCTGGTAGTTTGAAACCTTCGTGAATGTCAAGTTCTGGAATAACGAATGCAGAACCTGTATTGTGACTTGTGTTTTTGGAGCCGTCTGTATATATTTTCAAGCGATTTTTCCAATGTGTGTCAATATATTCGAGGGCAGTGACCCTTATATGCTCTGGGTTGTCCTGTTTGGTGATGTGGCTATGTATATTCGTGTCCACGTGTGGTGTGATTAGTTGCCATGGTGGTCTATTGACCTTGTCAGTGTCAGAGATACGAGAGATTGGAATGTCGTGTTCTTCGAATAATCGTTCTATCGTGTAACCGAGTGGTGCAGAGTCTTTTCCCATTTTGTTTTTAGGAATTCGTATTCGGTTTTTGGGCCAAAAATTTTGTGGCATGGGTGGCTTTCGCCCTTGGCTATTGTTTTCCCTGCATATTTCATTGACAGCTCTTCTCGTCTTAAATGTAAGGGTTTTTCATTAGTTTCTATTTGTAGACTACATAAAGGAGTTCCTTTGAACGCCCCGGTGGCTATTTTTAAGGCCGAATACTGAATGCTGTCTATTCTTTTCAAATGGGTCTTGCATGCTGATTGATACGCGATTGAACCATAGTCTATTTTGGATCTGATGAGTGTTTGATATAATTTGATTAAGCTAAGTTTATTGGCCCCCCAGTTGGTACCCGATACGCACCTCATAAGGTTCAGGTCTTTGTTACACCGAATAATTAATTGGTCAATGTGGTCTTTCCAAGTGAGTTTTCGGTCGAATATCATACCTAGGTATTTGACACTATTCTTAAACTCGATTTTCTGTCCTCCTAGTGATAGCGTGATGTCTGTGTTCTGTTTATTTGAGAATAGCACACCGGTAGTTTTGACAGCTGAAAATTTGAATCCCCATTTATCGGCCCAATCGCTGACTGTATTCAGTACCCTTTGCATTATACTTGTTAATTTTTTTATCGAGCCAGCAGATTTCCACATGGCAGCATCGTCAGCAAAAAGTGATTGTTCAATTTCAGGATGTTTTGTGTCAATTTCGTTGGCCAGGCCATTAATCAGGATGTTAAAAAGGGTGGGGCTTATGACGCTGCCCTGTGGGGTGCCGTTATCTAGCTGGTGGTCCATGGATATGGTGTTACCAATACGAACTTTGAAGTTTCGGTCATGAAGAAAAATTTTTATCCAGTGTTGTATTCTGCCCTTAATTCCCAGGTTGTTTAATTGGGTGATAATCCCGTCCTGCCATACAAGGTCAAACGCCTTTTCAATATCCAAGAAAATTCCTAATGTATATTGGTGTTTGGCATTACCCTTTTTGATGGGTAATGAGGAAATCACTAAGGAATCACTAAGAATAACGGTGGAAACCGGTCGGTTCTGGAGAACCCATTCGAGGGCCTTGATTATGGGGACTAATTCAGTGGTGTATACAGACATATTGTCTGGTAGTTTGAAACCTTCGTGAATGTCAAGTTCTGGAATAACGAATGCAGAACCTGTATTGTGACTTGTGTTTTTGGAGCCGTCTGTATATATTTTCAAGCGATTTTTCCAATGTTTGTCAATATATTCGAGGGCAGTGACCCTTATATGCTCTGGGTTGTCCTGTTTGGTGATATGGCTATGTATATTCGTGTCCACGTGTGGTGTGATTAGTTGCCATGGTGGTCTATTGACCTTGTCAGTGTCAGAGATACGAGAGATTGGAATGTCGTGTTCTTCGAATAATCGTTCTATCGTGTAACCGAGTGGTGCAGAGTCTTTTTCTCATTTTGTTTTTAGGAATTCGTATTCGGTTTTTTGGGCTAAAAATTTTGTGGCATGGGTGGCTTTCGCCCTTGGCTATTGTTTTCCCTGCATATTTCATTGGCAGCTCTTCTCGTCTTAAATGTAAGGGTTTTTCATTAGTTTCTATTTGTAGACTACATAAAGGAGTTCCTTTGAACGCCCCGGTGGCTATTTTTAAGGCCGAATACTGAATGCTGTCTATTCTTTTCAAATGGGTCTTGCATGCTGATTGATACGCGATTGAACCATAGTCTATTTTGGATCTGATGAGTGTTTGATATAATTTGATTAAGCTAAGTTTATTGGCCCCCCAGTTGGTACCCGATACGCACCTCATACGGTTCAGGTCTTTGTTACACCGAATAATTAATTGGTCAATGTGGTCTTTCCAAGTGAGTTTTCGGTCGAATATCATACCTAGGTATTTGACACTATTCTTAAACTCGATGTTCTGTCCTCCTAGTGATAGCGTGATGTCTGTGTTCTGTTTATTTGAGAATAGCACACCGGTAGTTTTGACAGCTGAAAATTTGAATCCCCATTTATCGGCCCAATCGCTGATCGTATTCAGTACCCTTTGCATTATACTTGTTAATTTTTTTATCGAGCCAGCCGATTTCCACATGGCAGCATCGTCAGCAAAAAGTGATTGTTCAATTTCAGGATGTTTTGTGTCAATTTCGTTGGCCAGGCCATTAATCAGGATGTTAAAAAGGGTGGGGCTTATGACGCTGCCCTGTGGGGTGCCGTTATCTAGCTGGTGGTCCATGGATATGGTGTTACCAATACGAACTTTGAAGTTTCGGTCATGAAGAAATTTTTTTATCCAGTGTTGTATTCTGCCCTTAATTCCCAGGTTGTTTAATTGGGTGATAATCCCGTCCTGCCATACAAGGTCAAACGCCTTTTCAATATCCAAGAAAATTCCTAATGTATATTGGTGTTTGGCATTACCCTTTTTGATGGAGTGTTGGAGTCTGGCTATGTGGTCTAAAGTACTTCTTTTTTTTCGAAAACCGCTTTGTGTTTTGTTTAACAGGTTGTTGCTTTCCAGGTGATATTCAAGTCTGTTTTTGACCATGGTTTCCATAATTTTGCATAAATTTGACGTGAGTGAGATCGGCCTATATGACTTACTGTCTGATGGGTCTTTACCAGGTTTTGGTATTGGGATAACAATAGATGATTTCCATTTGCTCGGGAGTTGTTTGGTCTTCCAGCTCACATTAATTAGTTTTAGAATTAGTTCCTGAGTGTTGTTTGGTAGGTGTTTTAGGATTGTATACCCTAGTTTGTCTTCGCCGGGTGAACTTTCTTTTTTAGAGTGTAAAGCTTTTCTGTATTCATTGATAGTAAAGTCTCCGTTAAGGTAGTTTTCTATATAATCATTTGTGTCATTTTCCAGGGTCGTTTCTTGTTTGATTTTTCTGAATTCTGGTTTCAGGTTTCTATCGCTACTGTTTGATGCGAATGATTCAGCAAGATATTCTGCCTTTTCGAGATTAGTTCTCTTTGTTTTGTTTAGTACGGGTATAGTGTTAGTTGCTTTCCCTTGGATGCTTTTTATTTTATTCCATACTTTCTTTGAGTTAGTTTTCGTATCGATAGTGTTGCAAAAATCTTCCCAGCATCTTGATTTGGCTTCTTTGACGCTTTTTTCTGCTATTCTTTTCAGTTCCTTATATCTTTCATGGTCACTCTGGAGTCGACTTTTTTTGAATTTTCTGAGTGCTTTTTTCTTTGTTGCGATGTTCTTTCCACACTCTTGGTTCCACCAAGGCACTGGATTTTTGTTGGGCCGCGTATTCGTAACTGGAATATGCCTTTGTGCTATGTTTAGAAGTTTGCTGGTTATATTTTCATTGAAAGTCTCTATATCATTACTAAGTAGATCGTCACGAATTAGGCTTTTGCAATCGTTTTGGAAGCTTTCCCAGTCTGCCTTCGAGTATTGGAAGCGTGGGAGAGGGTCTGTCTTTTCAAAATCTGGTTTCATGCTAAATTTGGTTAGGATTGGAAAGTGGTCACTGTCTAATGTATCTGGTAGAACTGCCCATTCAGATTTAACTGCTAGTTCGGGAGAGACTATAGTTAGGTCAATTGCAGTGAGTTTACCGGTTCGCATATCTATTCTCGTCCCTTCTCCTGAGTTCAGAAATACGAGGTTATTGTCATCTAACCATTTTGCTACTGATTTACCTCTATCATCTGATGTGGTGCAGGTTTCGTCCCAGATTGGATTATGACTATTATAATCTCCGCAAATTATGATTGGCGAGTCATATTTTTGGGTGATTTTGTTCAGTTCTTTTTGTGATATTGTTTTTAAAGTGCCAGGGGAGTACAGGTTCACTATATTTATAGGTTTATTATTTTGGAACACCCGTATAGCTTGCCATTCGAGGTCTTCACTTTCTGGGCTCTTGTCCAATTCTAGCTGTATGAGTTCTTCCTTAACTAGTGTGAGGTTGCCTCCCTTTGGGCCGTTTAGTCTGTCTTGTCTATATGGCGTATATCCCTTTATTGCAAATTTATTTTTTCCTGGTTTAAGAAATGTTTCTTGTATACATATGATGTCAGGGTTTATTTCATTTACTAAGATTTTGAGATTGTCTCCGTGTTTTGCAATGCCATTCGCATTCCATTGTAGTACGGTGAGTTGTTTATTGAAAGTTGGGTTGTTATGTGTTGCGCGGTGGGTCTAACCTATTGTCCCTGGTGTTCTCATATAGAGGTGTTGAGGGCGTTATTGTGTTTCCTGGGAGTTGATGTTTTTCTTTTGTATTTTGGATTGAATCCCCATGCTATTATTTCTTTGGGGTTGAATTCCCAATTCAAGAAGTCTTGAGCAATGCGGGCTATTATGTCAGCTTTGTTTGTTTTTGGGTTGGCATTGTGGACTGAGTTAATAACAATGTTAATGAAGCCTAGGAATTCGGTTTTACTCATGCTAATTGTTTCTGGTTTGTCCTCGGTTTCTGACTCCATTGTTTGTTCTGTCACTGGTGCCTTATTGTTAATTGCTACTTCGTTCACAGGTTTTCGCAGGTTTATTGTTTCTCTGAGTTTTTGATTCACTTTTGCTTCTCTGACTGCTTCTGCGTAAGAGATGCCTTTGTCGGCTCTAATGTACTGAACTGCTTTAGCATTTTTGTAGTGAATACACCCTTTCCAAGCTGAGCTATGATTCTGCTTGCAGTTTGCGCATTTTTTATGGGTTTCTGTGCAGTGCTCGTAGCTATGGGGCCCTGAACATTTGGGACATACAACACTGGCTTTGCAGTTTTTGGCTGTGTGAGAAGAAATCTTCTGGCAATTAAAACATCTTTTTGGGGTTTCGTAGAAGGGCTTGACTGTGACATTACGGGTCCATAGACAGACAGTATCTGGGAGTTTACTTCCATTGAATACTAACATTATGCTAGTTGTATCTGTTTTGTCCTTTTGCAGTCTTTTAGCGAATACTACATTTTGCTTCGAGAGAGTAGTTCTAATATAGTCTAGCCCAACACTTAGATCAATTCCATAAATTACGCCTTTGCATTGCTCTCTTTTTTGTTGATACTGTTTTACCGAGACGGGTTTGCCAGCTAGGAGGTCTAACCTAAGGAGTTTTTCATACTGTGTTTTAGATTGGCAGTGGATTTTGAGGTCTCCTCCGGGTAATTCATAGATTGTTTTTACGTCTCCGGCTTGTTGTTGGATGTCTTTCGCAACTTTGGCTTTGGGTAAGCTCGTGGCTTTGATTTGAGTAAGGCTGTGTATGACAGCCACAAAATTGAAAAGACTAGGCCTTTCGGGGAGGGCTCGATGTTTTTGGTGGGTGGGGATTTTTCAGTGTTGATTTCTGATAGCTTCCTTTTAGGTGTTTTTACGGTGGATTGGGAGGCTTCCATTGTTTGATTTGGTTTTGTTAAGATCAGGACTAGTTGTTATTTGGTAAGGAGTGACTTTAGTGATAGGAAATATTAGTCTATGTGCAGAAAGTTCAATTCAAAACTTAGCTCTGGCTGGCTGGTTTCTCTCGCTCTTGTTGTAGTTTGGTAATCCTGTAACGCCGGGGAACCGCAGTGGAACACAAAGGCTTGGAAGTCTAGGCTGGCTTGGCAGATCAAAAACACGTCCGTTCACTCAAGATGTTGATTGGTCTTGGCCTCCGATTTTTGAGACTAATCTGGCAACCGGCCCTTGTTTTTTCCCTTGTCCCCTGTGGGCGTATTTAAGCCTTTTTGGCAGCTCTATTTAGCTCCCAGTCAGATATGCATATTTGTGGGATGAAAGCGAGGCCGCCAATCTGTGACGTCACAGACGCGAGAGCTCGCTAATGACAGGTAGCAATTTAGTATGGATTACATACTGGGAGAGATTTCTTTTAGTGGCATTTAGAAGTTGGGAAGTAGAAAAATAAACAAATTGCTTATGGATAATAGCTTCTAGTTTATTCGGGACGACGTTTTGATACAGGTATCGTTCTCAAGTCAATGACATCAATAAATAAATAAATAAGCAGTATATATTCATCCCCAGCGCGTATGACCTACTGATCCAGGAACCCCACCGTGCCTTGAAGCCTTCTTAATTAATCCAGCCATCTCCACAAGTCTAATCCTGTCCTATTAAATATTTCTCACCTGGTATAATACTATTGGTATCATACTGTTGACATTCAGTACTCAAGGAACTGTATATATCCTGCTTATTTATTTATTGGTTTAAACCAGCCCAGCCCAGCTTTCCCAGCCTTTGTGTTCCTCTGCGGTCTTTGTTCCCCGGGCTTTACAGGATTACCTATACTACAACAACAAACAGCGGGAGAAACCAGCCAGCCAGAGCTAAGTTTTGAATTGAATTCTTGCACCTATACTAATTTTTCCTATCACTAAAGTCACTCCTTACCAAATAACAACTAGTCCTGATCTAAACAAAAACAAATCAAACAATGGAAGCCTCTCAATCCACCGTAAAAACACCTAAAAGGAAGCTCTCAGAAATCAACACTGAAAAATCCCCACCCACCAAAAAACAACGATCCCTACCCGAAAGGCCTAGTAGTCTAGCAAATTTTATCGCCATCATCCATAGTTTAACCCAAATGAGAGCATGTAAATTCCCAAAGGCCAAGGTAGCAAACGATCTAAAAAAATGTGCTGGTGACGTACATCAAATCTTTGAACTACCGGGTGGTGATCTGAAAGTCCACTGCAAATCACAAACTCAGTACGAGAAATTACTACATTTAGACCTGCTAGCAGATAAACCTGTCTCGGTAAAACAATTCATACAGCGTAGAGAGCAATGCAAAGGAGTAATTTATGGAATTGACCACAGTATCAAACTAGAAGACATTCTGCCCACTCTCTCAAAACAAAACGTCGTATATGCCAAAAGAATGCAAAAGAACAAACAGGAAACGACAAGCATTATGCTAGTATTCAAAGGATCAAAATTACCGGAAACTGTCCGGCTATGGCTTCGTAACATTATAGTTAAACCCTTTTTTGACACACCAAAACGATGCCATAACTGTCAGAAATATGGTGGTCATATAGCTAGATTTTGTAAATCCGAAGTTGTATGTGCGAAATGCTCTGGAAATCATAAATACGAAGAATGTACAGAAAGAAAAGTAACATGTGTCAACTGCAAATTACAAGCGTCTAGTCCGTCATTCATAATCCAGCCGTCGTCCATTAGAGAATATCCGCGTCCATAATCCAAAGACCTATTCCATTTCCATATAACAATATTAGCACCAAATTCAAAAAGACAAAAGTATACATAAACATAGGCTTGTTTTCTGCAAGAGAGAAGCGGTCAACAATTTTCAATGATGCCGGCAAGACATCATGATGTTCCAAAATATCAAATCCGTATCGCTGATCAGTATTCTTAATCCATAATATTCGTTATAGAGTCGTCATCTAAAATGATGTACCTCAGTCACGCTTTGATTGTGACTGTTCATATGAGTACCATGAGGATCTTGAAGTACATGGGTTCATACGGCCCCTAGCCCCGGGTTAAGCGGAATGAGACACAAGTTACGAAACGTAGCGCCATAGATCTTGCACGCTACGTTCGTATTTTTTCATCAGCATGCGATATGTATCGCCAAATTTGAGAAACTTTGAGTGGAGGCGTTTGGTGGAATAGCCCTGTTTTATAAGTTTTTGTAACTGTTTTGTGACGTTGATTAAAATCGTCACATTTAACACAGGATCTAGCAAATGCTACTAAGCGAGATATGTATACGCCATATGCAGGTCCCACTGGAATATTACTGTCCAGAAAGGGATAGTTTACGATGTCGAAATTGTAATCATCTCTTTGTCATAAAGTCGACGAGAGAGAATGCCCGCTTCATTTTTATAGAGATAGAGATCTAAATAAGATGTGCCTGTAGGGCTATCTGTAGTTTCCTTCAAATCCAGTGAAGGTGGATATATATCCTTCACTGCGTCATTTATATAGCGATTATCCACAGCGAGAAGATCGTCTATATAGCGTTTGGTGAATGAGAAGGACCGGGCTTTGAGTGGATCGGTTTTTGAAAGCGCCAGCATATAGTCATATTCATAAGAGAACAGATACAGGTCAGCCAACAGGGGTGCACAATTAGTACCCATTGGAATACCTATATGCTGCTGATATATTGTGTTGTCAAATTTCACATAGATATTTTAATGAGAAATTCAAGCAACTCTATAAACAAAGAAACATCCCATGAATGATATCTCCTGTATGTAGTCGAGCTAAAGAATGCTTTATGGCTTCCGACATTAATATATCTACGATCAGTTTTCTTGAACACAGATACTATTAATGAACTTATACGATCAATAAGGTCCTGATGAGGGATTGTAGTATAGAGTCGACAAATCCCATGTGGATACATGTCTGTACGGTATGTGACCTTTATCATCAAGTTCTTCCGTAAGACATTTTGAGTTTTCAATATCCACATACATTCAACGCCAGAGTTCTTGAAAATAGTGGCGCAATACCTTTCCCAAAATGCGTTTACCTCCTGAAGGGCCCTCGTCAATAGGGTTGAAAGAAGCTTGGTGGTGCAGCTTCTAGAACCAGCTATGAATCTAGCTTTGTATGGTGATTTATGCATTTTGGGAGTCCAGCATATTTTTGGTATGTCGCTATGATTGGTTGGAAGACAAATACCTCTTTCCTTGAGAAACTTTTTGTGATTGTTAAATAAATCTTCCAGAGTAAATGCAGTTTGGGAGTAAGTAGATGTATTTGATAAAGATATGTCTACACTCAATTCTTTAACCAGCACCTGGTAATAGTAATATTTACATATGAATATTATATTATTCGGAGCTTTGTGTGCTGGGACTATGACGAATTTACTCTGGAGATTTGCTAGAACTTCTTGCGAATTGAGGTTTCTCAGTATTTGTTTTGCTTGGGGAAGAGTACTTCTGTCAATATGGCGGATTGTTTCAACGACCTTGCTCTTGGTGAGGTCCACCCAATCAGCGAGTACTGTAGGTTCAACTTTTTCTCGCTTAGACCAATCAATAACGTACTGTTCTAATGCAGTCAGGACTATCTTCTGGTCCGCCTTCAGATTTATTCTTCTTGGCTCTCTATATTTAGATCCTTTCATCAGGAGTAATTTCAGATCCTTATCACTCACCACATCAAGGTCACCAGTCACAATATGTTTGCATGGTGTATAGATAAAGTTCGACGATTCACAATCACAACTATAGCCTCCTGACGTGTATAAGTTCCAGTCAAACTCCTGGACAGCATTGGAGTAATTGAATATTTTTGGTGGCTATAGATTTAGTGTAGTTATATGAAATGTAAGGAGGTTCTGTGAACTTAAAATAGTTTGGCACAGCGTTGCGTACCTCTGGATCATTCAGGATTCGAGGTAAATTAATGATGTCCAGTCCTTTATCTAAGTAGTTGAGTTTCAAGAAAAGCCGATCTTGAGATGTTTCGATTATGTTCACTGGACGATACAACCGAAAATACGCTATATCTTGACATACTTTACTGATTTTGATGGTATTATATTTCCTGAAGACGCAGATTGCTGTATATCTCTGGCTATTTGATTTAAAGCTCTCAGAGGTAACGCATACAGAACTGTACGTAAGCTAAGTATACTATTGGGTGCGTTAGTTAAACCCACTAAGTAATTTAAAGTGATATGATCGTGAATCATCGAACTATTAAACTTTCGCCAACCATGGCTGCGTTGTCTCCGTTGATGGGGTTTAAATAGTTGGGTGATGTTGGATATATTTGAACGGCGGTTTGTAGCATTGCCGAACCCACTGACATTATCATTTAAACCAAACGGAAACACCGACCCAAGTTCTAGCATCCAGAATAATTCCCGCTCTCGGATTTTTCTCTCAAATCCAAAGTGGGAATCCTTAGTAGATGGATAGACGACGTCTATGATCTGAATACTAAAGTTATCCCAGCCATGGTCGGGTCCAGAAAAATGCCTACCTATAAGCAATTGCTTTTTCCTAACGGATTTTCTGTGACCGTTCACCCTAAGATGGAGTCTTTGGGTGGTCTTGCCAACACACTGTTGACCACACTTCTTACAGGAAACTAAGTAAATACAGTTTGTAGTAGAACAACTAAGATCAACATACGAGTTAACAGAATATGAGTTACCAGTTAACGTGGAACTAAATGAAGCTGAAGTATTAAAGAGTGGACACGTGAGACATCCACGGTGTCCACACTTAGAAATTTTGAAATTATTACATGTAGAATTCGGTGCTAAACAATCATCAAGCGCAATATTGCAAGGTTTGATGTCGTGGCCTTGCTTTGCTGTCAGAAATATATCTGTCATTCGGATTGAAAAAGGTCTTAGTGCATTTCGAACTATTAGAGACTCGGCCGAGAAACCTGCACTAAGGTTCCTCGGGTCTGTCTTCATATTTTTTTCTTTTAGTTGTGCTCATTATGTTTGTTGGGTGTGCAGGGGCCCGGCCTCGGGGACAACTTGTCCACCAGCAGAATCCAGGCATACACAGGTTAAAATTACAAGCGTCTAGTCCGTCATTTATAATCCAGCCGTCGTCCATTAGAGAATATCCGCGTCCATAATCCAAAGACCTATTCCATTTTCCATATAACA